>CAMOHE010054552.1:51089-73337 GCA_946598075.1 Artocarpus hirsutus | reverse complement strand
GAGAGACTTGCTGGAAGTTGCATGGAAAGCCACAAAACTGGAAGAAGAAAGCTGGTAATGACAACCTAGCCTTCCAAATTGGAGGACAAAACCAAAGCCAACAAAATTCAATAGATACTCTTTCATTCACTAAGGAACAAATAGAGCAGTTGTATAAAATAATTCAATCAACTCTATCTAATTCAATCCTCTTGTGCCTTAGCACAAAAAGGTAATTCCCTCTGCTGCCCTTGTGAGTCTTAATTCTAGATGTTCTTGGATTCTAAATTCAAGTGTTGCTGACCATATGACAGGCTCTTCCAAGCTTTTTCCATCTTACAAACCCAATGCAGGAAACCAAAAATTTAAAATTGCAAATGACTCATGATCAGCCATTGCAAGAAAAGGATCAGTTGCTGTTTCCCCTTCTCTCACCCTTCATGATGTTCTCCATGTACCTGACTTGACCTAATTTATTGTCTATCAATAAACTAACTCAAGAACATAAGTGTCTAGCTAAATTTTTTCCAAATTATTGTGAATTTCAGGATTTGAAATCGGGGAAACTGATTAGCAATGCTAGACAAAGTGGAGGTCTCTACTACTTTGAAGGAACTAAATCGAGTGAACAATCACAAAGTACTTATTTTGTTTCTATTTCTAATGATAATGAAATTATGTTATAGCATCGTAGGCTAAGTCATCCAAACTTCCAATATTTGAAATATTGGTTTCCTAAATTGTTTGGCAATAAAAATCCTTTCTTGTTTCAATGTGAAGCGTGTGAATTATCTATACATCATCATGCAACATTTCAACCACTATCATACAAACCCTCAAAGCCATTTGCACTAATACACAGTTATATATGGGGTCCGAATAGAACCAGCACACTTTCTGGAAAAAGGTGGATTCAAACCAATACACTTCCTGGAAAAAGGTGGTTTATAACTTTCATTAATGATCATACTAGATTGTGTGGGTCTATTTGTTAAGGGGAAAATCAAAGGCAAGACAGGTGCTCCAAAACTTTCATAAAATGAACCTATAAGTACACATGAGGAGAAAACAGAGAAAGGAAAAACACTGCAATAATCTTTATTCCCTTAAGGTTCAAATGGATACAAGACATCCTTATGTAGGCAGGATAGAGAAAACAAAAAAGGACAAAAACAGGCAAGATAAAATCCCTTAACTCAAGGAAATTACCAAAAAAAAAAAAAAAGCATCCCTAAAATAGACGCCTAACTAAATGCACCCTAATTCGTCCACACTCTCCCTCAAGCTGGGTGATATAAGTTGTACAAACCCAGCTTGTCTACTAACTTTTCGAATAAGGGTCTAGGTAATCCTTTTGTTTGGTTGTAGGGACATGAGTCATGCAGATAGTTCTTTCTTTGATCTTCTATTTGATAAAGTGTCGGTCTACTTCTACATGTTTAGTCCTGTCATGATGTATAGGATTATGAGAAATATTTATAGCTGCCTTGTTATCACAATAAACACACAACGGAAGAGTTACTCCAACTTTGAGTTCATCCAATAGCAACTTTGCCCATAAAATTTCACAAATTCCATGAGCAACTAATCTCAGTTCCACTTCAGCACTGCTTCTTGCAACAGCAGGTTACTAGATTACCCGATACAAGGGTGCAATATTTTGAAGTAGACCTCCTATGGTCAATTGCTCTAGCCCAGTCAGCATCGGTGTACACCTCAATGCTTCTTTCCTCACCTTTTCTTAAAAATAGACCTCACCCAAGTGTTCCTTTCAAATATCTCAGGATTCTATTTATAGCCTCCATATTTTCTTCAGTAGGAACATGCATGTATTGACTAACACGACTAACAACGAAAGCAATATCAGGTCTAGTATGAGATAAATAAATGAGTCTCCCAACTAGGTGTTGAAATTGACCTTTATCAACAGGATCACTATCTTTCACTCCTTCCTTTCGTTAGGCTCCATAGGAGTTTCAGCTGGTTTGCAACCTGTATCCCTGTTTCTTTCAAAAGATCCGCAACATACTTCCTTTGTGATATCGAGATCCCAGTTTTATTTTTCGCAATTTCCATTCCAAGAAAGTACCTTAGGCTTCCCAAATCTTTGATCTCAAACTGATTTTCCAGTTTCACCCTCAGTCTTTCTCCTTCTTCAAGATTATCCCCAGTCAAGATAATATCGTCCACATATGCAATGAGTATGGTGGTCTTATCATTCTTGTGCTGATAGAATAATGTGTGAACACCTCCTGCTTGTTTGTATCCCTGTTCCTTGATCACCTTAGTAAAATGATCGAACCAAGCACATGGTGATTGATTGCTTTAGTCCATATAGGGATTTCTTCAACTTGTAGACTTGATCACTCTCACTATGAAATCCAGGTGGCATCTCCATATAAACTTATTCTTCTAAGTCACCATTAAGGAATGCATTTTTCACATCAAGTTGTTGCAAAGGCCAGTCTAAGTTAGCTGCTAGTGATAACAGGACAAGAACAGTATTGATCTTGGCAACCGGGGCAAAGGTTTCCTGATAGTCTATCTCATAGGTCTAAGTGTAGCCCTTAGCCACCAAACGAGCTTTGTATCTTCCAATAGATCCATCCGCCTTATACTTGACTGTGAAAACCCACTTACATCCAACTGGAACTTTATCTTTTGGTTTTTTAACCACATCCCATGTGTTGTTCCATTCTGAAGCCCCCATTTCTTTGTAAACTGCCTGCTTCCATTCAGGCTTTCATAGCCTCTTGGATATCCCTAGGGATTTCCACATTGGCCAAGTTAGTTACCAATGTTCTCATAGAATGTGCCAGATGATCGTATCCAACATAGTGGGCCGTCGGATTTTTTGTACAGGATCTCACTCCTTTCCTTACTGCAATTAGGATCTCCAAGTCACTAGTCTCCGTTTCAAGAACAGTCATTGGTTTCGATTCTTGGAGGTGAGTAACTTTCGGGCTTTCTACAGCTTTTTGGTTCTTGCGTGCATAAGTTTGATCAAAAAATTGCAAGCCACTCCTTTTTGTTTTATTATGTTCTTGCACTCTAGGTATCGGATTTTTGGAGTCAAAGGGGAGTTTTGATTGAGTTGGCGCATCAAGGAGTTGACCTATGATCTGATTTGGAGGATCAGTATCAAGGGAGTTGGGTTGGCCAAGAATTTGAATGGTTTCAGGTAGGATTTGTGCTGGATTAGACTCTGAAAAATCAGGTTGATTGTTTACAGGAATTTTAGTGGAATCATTTGGAGTTATTTCGAGAAAGACTTTAGAAATATCTCCATTTGGATTTGAGGAAATTTTAAGGTTCAAATTAGGAAAATCTTGTGGATTTATGGCTGAAAAATCTAATGTGATATCTGTAATATCGGCTGGATTATTGGCTGGATTTTCCTCATGATTTTCCCATTGATTTCCTATTTTTGGAATGATTTTTGATTGGATATGATCTTGATTTGAGGTTCCTAAGGAAGGGGCAAAATCCCAAAAGTATTCCCACGACTAGGGGTGTGTAATCCTGTCATTGAAATAGGTTTTGATCATTCCCAAAAATTATCTTCCTCAATTCTCTCCCCCTGATGAGAATTTTTGGTAAAAAAGGGTTGGTTTTCGAAGAATGTCACATCCCTAGACACAAAATATCTTCTTTTTTTCCATGGAATAGCACCTATAGCCCTTTTGTGTTGTTGAGTATCCTTAAAAAAAAAAAAAAAAAAAAACACTTGTGAGCCCTAGAGTCTAATTTTCCTCTATGTGGATCAAGGTTATGAACAAAGGTGACACAACCAAAAACTTTCAGCTCTAAAGAAGATGGGACTCGAGATTGATCATACAACTTATAAAGGCAATCTATAGGGTTTGAAACTTTAAGACACGAGAGGGTACCCTATTTATCAGATACGTTGCTATCAATACTACATCTCCCGAAAAACGTTTTGGCAAGTTGGCTGTGAATAACAGTGAACAGGCTACTTCTAAAATATGGCGATTTTTTCTCTTAGATACCCCATTTTGCTGAAGGGTGCTAACACAAGAACTCTAATGGATTATCCGCCTAGTTGTGACAAACTCCCCCAAAATGGTGTTAAAAAATTCAATCCATTATCTGTCCTCAAAAACTTAATATTCTCATCAAATTGCATTTTAACCATGGAGTGGAATTGTTTGAAACATTCCCAGATTCAGATTTTTCTTTTAAAAGGTAAACCCAGCAAACACATGTATGATCATCTGTAAAGGTAATGAACTATTTTTTACCTATGATACCAGGAATGCAGGAAGGTCTCCAGACGTCGTTATGGATGAGAACAAAAGGTTTAGAAGCACGATGTGGTAATAGAGGAAAAGGAACATGAGTATGCTTGGCTAATTGGCAAATTTCACATTGAAGTGTATCTTTATTTTTAAACAAAGACGGGAACAAAAACTTCATATATGAGAAACTGGGATGTCCTAACCTATAATGCAATAACACAATTTTTTGAATTCCAGGAAAAGAGGCCCTTGCAACCATTTGATTGCATCCATCAAATGGTTGTTCTAATGCATCCATCTCTTCTTTGATTGCTTTCCTCCATGTCAGACTGCTCCATGCCTCCTGTATTGTTTTAGGAATCGCCTCTTCTGCTAGGTTAGCCACAAGAGCCTGCATTGGTCTTACATAAGTGGCTATAACCCACGAGCCTTGATATCGGATGCTTTGTGCAAGTGCGAGTCCCTTTCTTGATTGTGATTGGAAAATCACCAAGATCTTCTGATCGTGTATCCATACCTGATTTCAATTTGGAACCTTGGCAGTGGGTGTCTAAGACTTCTACTTCCTTTGGGTGTTGTCTCCTTGAGTAAATATATTCAAACAGTATTTTATTTTCTCCCCCTGTTGTTTGATTTTTTAATGGATCAGGAAGTTAGAGTTTGAGAGCATTAAATTTGCTGAGGTGGGAATATCAAATTTGAGAGAGGATTTGTTGACTTAAGAGGACCGGAAGTAGTGGAAGGAAAATCCCTGGTTGTTTGCGTGGGAGAATCTTGGAATGGAAGATTTTTTGCAAGATTTAAAGGATCTTGAGAAGGAATATTTGGATGATCTTGGGATATAACCGAATCTTGAGGAAGTTTTTGAAATTGTAAATTCGGTGGAAGATCCTAGGATATAACCGAATCTTGAGGTGGATCTTGGAGTGGTAAATTCGGATGCACAATGGTAGAGGGTGGTTCAGAATTTGATACTTTAGGGGAATCTTGAGGTATTGGTGGTAAGGATCGAAAATCAGGGGAGAAATCCCAGAAATATTCCCAAATATTAGGTTTAGATTTTGAATCCAAATCTGGTAGCCGTGGATAATCCCCCTCCCCCTGACACAAATTTTTCACAAAAAAAGGTTTATCTTCAAAAAACATAACATCTCTGGAAATAAAATATTTCTGTTTTTCTAGTGAATAACACCTATAGCCTTTTTTGTGGAAGAATATCCCAAAAATATGCACTTTAAAAGATCGTGGATCAAGTTTACTTTGATTTGGTTCAGGATTATGAACAAAGGATGTGCATTCGAAAATTTTAAAATCCAGGGTTGACAAAAAACGTGAATTAGGATGGATTTAGATAAAGAACCAAGAGGAGTTTGATAGTTTAGGACACGTGATGGGCTCCTATTAATCAAATAACAAGCCGTCAAAACTGCATCCCCCCAAAAACGTTTAGGCACATTGGACGTAAAAAGTAATGAATGTGCTCTTCTAAAAGGTGACGATTTTTCCATTCAGAGATACCGTTCTGTTGTGGTGTACTCACACAAGAACTATGGTGAATAATTCCATTTGTTGCAAGAAAATTCCCAAGAACTGTATTAAAATACTCAGTGCCATTATCGGTACGAAGTATTTTAATATTTTCATTATATTGGGATTTAATCATAGCATGAAAAATTTTGAACACAATTTCAGTTTCAGATTTGTCCTTTAGGAGGTACACCCAACACACACATGTATGGTTGTCAGTGAACATAATAAACCATCTCTTATTAGTAACACTTAAAACACGAGAGGGGCCCCAAATATCACTATGAATTAACACAAATGGTCTTGAAACACGATATGGTTGGGGAGGAAAAGGAAGACGTCTATGTTTAGCCAATTGGCAAAACTCACGTTGAAATGAATCGTTCTTTTGAAACAAAAATGGAAATAAGAATTTCAAATAGTAAAACTTGGATGACCTAATCTGTAATGTAAGCACATTATTCTTTTGACTCCTAGAATAAGAGGAAAATCCTACATCCTTTTAAACATGACCACTCGTGGAAACACCTTCCTCAAAGTAGTAGAGACCGTCAACCTCCTTAGCACTGCCAATCTTTCTCTTTGAAATCCAGCCTTGGAAAACACAAGCAGACGGAGAAAAATTAACTAGACAATCCAAATCTTTTGTGATCTTGCTAATAGACAAGATTGCAAGATAAACTAGGCACATGTAGAACAGCTTTGGGTATAAGACTGGGCCCGAGATTAATGTTTCCTATTCCTGCAACAACCCCCATCTGCAACTTTGACCTTGTGGTTTCTGGGACTTGGAACATAGGTAGTAAATAATTTTTCACATCCTGTCATATGATTTGCGGCACCAGAGTCAATGATCCAAGGCTCACCTTTTATTGGTAAACCAACAAAACCAGTTGAAGAAATACCTGTTTGAGCCATAAGTGATGTTGACGTTGGATGGGACCCATTCAAGAATTTTCGAAGTTGCTCCAATTGATCTTTAGTGAAGACCCCGAATGCTTTAGGCTACGACTCTGTGTTTGCCTCGGGGGAGATCTGAAATCCTCTTCCATTACGTCCACGAGACCAATTTGGAGCATTGGCAGGTTTTTAATGTAATTTTCAACAATTTTCCTTAGTATGATATGGTTTATGACAATCGTCACACCTTTTTTTGTATCCCTTAGGGTCACTTGTTCGATTTTCATCTCGTTCACTCCTGTTGTCGCTGCCTTTAGCAACCAAACCTGAGGCATCCACCACAGGGGTAGACACTTCCCCTAGCATTACCCTACGTCGACTCTCCTCTCGACAAACTTCGGCAAAGATTTCTTCAATTTTAGGCAGCGGTTTAATTCCAAGTAGTCGCCCTCTTACATCATCTAAATCCTTGTTGAGTCCTGCAAGGAAGTCATAGATCCAGTCACTTTCAACCATCTTCCTATAGAGTACTGCATCATCAGGATCCTTCTATGCTAGAGTGGTGAATAAATCCAACTCCCGCCAAACCTGTCAAATCATAACATTGAGTGACATCATCTCTCCTTGTCTTAGGTTTTGTGCTTTGTTTCTAAGTTCGAACATCTGGGATGAGTTTTCAAGATCTGAGTATGCCAAGTCACGGCATCCCAAATCTTTTGTGCTGTAAGAAAAAGGATATAGTATCGGCTATATTACCCTCCATAGAATGAATCAACCATGCCATAACCATTGAATTCTGAGCTTCCCAATTTGGATAGGCAGGATCATCACTGCTTAGCTGGGTAATAGTGGCATCTAAGTAGCCTAATTTTCCTGTGCCTCGTACCCCATTAGAACGGAATGGAACCACTTTAGGAAATTTGTTCCATTCAGCTTATACGTGGTAATTTGTAGGGAAGTAATGCTGGAATTTTCAGATACTACAGTGAGAACAATTGTAGAGGTTGGTTGAGAAATACCAGATGCAACTTCATAACCCTCACCTCTTCTTGCTCCAGTCATAGCCATTTTAGCCATTGTTTTTCTCAACTGTAAGTTCGCTCTGATACCATGTAAACAAACTAGAGAAAACACGATAAACCATTGCACTTTAATTAATCTGAATTTCTCAACTAAACTAACGAGTACAGCCTACCTTTTATTCTCTGACTTAGCAGATTCCTTGTCTAACTAACTAACAATCTTCCCTAAAAAAGAGGAAACAAAAACAACCACTTGGATTCTACTAAAAACTGACGCATAAAACATCTAAAAAGACAATTGTAGGCATTCTAACAATAA
Source organism: Artocarpus hirsutus (assembly GCA_946598075.1). Classification (NCBI taxonomy): domain Eukaryota; kingdom Viridiplantae; phylum Streptophyta; class Magnoliopsida; order Rosales; family Moraceae; genus Artocarpus; species Artocarpus hirsutus. The sequence continues at coordinate 65,331 of CAMOHE010054552.1, read as the reverse complement.
TCAATCAATTCATTCACCACTTTCCCACCGTTGTCTATCAACCCCTCCGTCCTCGTTTTCAAGTCTAGAAATGACATTATTATTTCTTTGGTTACTGACCAAGTTATGGAATAACTTCGAATTTGCATCCCATTCCCTCACCCACTTGCATCTCATTTTTTGTCTCCATGACACAACTTTAAAAATCACATCCTCTAGAGAGTTCCTCAATACCCTTGTCTCCCTTCTTTCTTCCTCATTTAAACCTCGGGCCTCTTCTCTTCTATCTAAGTTGTCAATCTTGGCCAAAATCTCACTTTTGATCAGTCCTACATCTCCGAAAACCTCCTTGTTCCACTCCTTAATCGAACCCTTTAGTCTCTTAAGCTTCTCAATACACCTGTATCCCTCTTGTCCTTCCACTCCTACATTCTCTCATTCATTTCTGCAAAAGTCTTTAAAGCCGAGATATGTTAACCACATATTCTCAAATCTAAAAGGAGAAGGTCTCCAAGAGATCGGATTAGTATTCAAAATCACGGGGCAATGGTCTGAAATAGTTCTATACCCCACTACTTGTTTCACTTCCAGAAATCCTCACCCCATGCCAAAGTAAACAAGAACCTATCCAATCTACTCTTTACTTCCTCCTCTCTCGAGTTGGTCCAGGTGAATCTTGCGTTGCTTAATGCAATGTCCTTCAAATACCCTTACTGAATAAATCTCTCGAACATCCTCATGCTTCTAGTGGACCTAGAAGGGGGAGACTTTTCATGGGAAAATCAAATCACATTAAAGCCTCCTGCTAGGACCCATTTTTACCCACAAATGACTTGCAATCCAACAAGTTCATCCCACAAGAACTGTCTTTCCCTATAAGACGCAGGCCCATACACACCTGTTAACCACCAAAATGAGTCTCCTTTTTGAACCTTAACTGACGCTAAGTAAGACCCGACCAAAGAATCTACCACTTGGACTGTCCTGACATGCCACATCATTAATATTCCTTCTGACCTGCCCGTTGACGGCAGAGTAATCCAATTTCTAAGCCTGGTTCTCCATAAACTTCCAACTTCTCTTTCCTCCAATGTTTCCTTTTTTGTCTCTTGCAGAATCACTGTCGGAATTTAACTTTATAAGGCTATCCTTTATCACTCCTTTTTTCCTTCCCGATCCCAACCCTCTGACATTCCATGATACAATGATCATTTGGATTTACTAGAACCCGCTTCACCCCCCTCCTCTCTTTATTTCCCTATCTCATTCCCCATTCTAGCCCCTTCAGTTCTCTATGACCCCTCTTATTTTTCCTTCTATTCGATCCGTTGAGTCTGTTCTTGATATTTTCCGGGTAAGAAATACACACGACCCTGATTTGTTTCACTAGCTTTTCAATTATTTTCCTTTCTTCCTCTGAAAAAGTGACAAAAAAAAAATAAAGACTCATCTTAGGATTTTTGGTTAATGTGGGCAGATTTCCTTTGAATTATGGCTGCCATATGTAAACAGTTTCCTTAGAACCCAATTCGACTGGGCTATCTGAAAATTCTGGACTTCTAACCTCATCACACCCAGTCCCATTTTAAGACACCATTGAGAATTCCTTCATCACAACCGAACTATAACCCACCCCTGCTGAATGGAAAAGAACCGAATCCTTCCCCATTGAGCAAGAGTTTTCCCTAACTGAATGAAAAAGGATGGAAGTGCTCAAATTTGGGATAAGGTTACCTACCTGATTAGAATTCCTAGAAAAAGAAGCTGCTTCCTTAGCTTGAGAATCCATTCCAATCTGCCCTTTCCCCATAAGTCCCCTAACATCTTGCATAATTGAGTCCACAGGAACCATCTCAATTGCGTCCGAGTCAGTTTCCTCCACCCAGCTTTCATCCTCCCCAGAACTGCTATTGAACGAAGCTGAGTCATAATCCAAGGGCTCCAGGTCAAGATTTTCTTCCACCGGTCCTCAAAAACTCCATTGAATTCAGCTTCTTCCTCAATAGGATTTCTAGCCCTTGATTCTCTTCTCTTTCACTGTTTATAGTAAACCATCTCAGAAGGATTTCTGGTCTTTTCTACGTCAATACCCAAAGAGCAACCCGCCGGTGATTTTTCTTTAACAATGAGAGAGGGTCCAACTTTGATTTGGCTGTTGGTGAAGTCCTCCTTTGACTTGGGCCGAATGGAACTTTTGCCTAAATCTGCCTTAAGAATGGCATTTTTTTGTGGTTAATAACTCGGGAGAACCTCTCCTTGCGTTTGCATTCTTTCAGGCCCAAACACAAAACTTGGGCTATTTTCTACTACCTCCTCCCCCTACTTAAATGAGTCTTCACTATCCTCACCCACCCAATTAAAAGTACCAAAACGATTATCTCCACTTGAAAAAAACTCACAAACCTTTCTCCCAGCTGTTGGACGCACAAACCGCCACCTAAGCCTCCACCCACTGACATACTGGCATCAGAGAATTTTTTAATGGGCAGTGGCACATGGGTATCATCCTGACCCATAATGGTTTCCTTTAAAAAATGGCCTTCTGCTATAGAGCCTTTTCTCCCATCTGCTCCTGCTTCCTTGCCCATATTTTCCTGTCTACCCGCTACTGCTGCCGAGAAGCCTGCCTTCTCCCTGCCATCCAACACTTTTCCATGGAAACTGCACTCTCTGATGACTGTAGGCCAAGCTTGTTCTGCAATTTCTTTGTCCCCACTTACAGAATCATCCTTCCCACGTGACGGAAGCGGGGCCAACACCTTCAAAGTCGTCTGCTTGTAGTCAATTCTCTGAGGTTGAAGAGAGAATAATCTCACTCTTGTAATGGAGCCCCAGCACCTTAACACCAGATTTTCTGAAATAAAACCTTGCTGATTTCCTTTGACCCAAAGTCGAGCAAAGTCAACATGGTTCAGCCCGAGTGTTTTTATCGACCTCTTACAACCCACTACATTTAGCCCCAATGCTATTGAAAATGTGTAAAGTCCACATGTTCAACGGAAGACCTTCCACTCCAATCCATGAGTTCCTACATGAGACCTTGACGTTTTTGTGATGGACCTCTTTCTTCCACGGCTTAAACTCCACAAAAATGCCATTCCCTAGCTTCATCTTCCCCCAAGAGCACATAGCATCCCATTCTTCTTTATTCAGCGACCACAACACAGCTTTATCTGCCAGGAATAAGCTGATTTCAAATCTTCTATTCAGCTTCGTAGCCAGTCCTTGAATACTCTCCCATGAGTCCTCAACTTTGTTTCTTGACACTGGAACTGCCATAATCCAACTGCTCACCTTTGTTGGTGGGGAAGGATGCTAGAAGTTCAAATCCTTTGGCTTTCTAGAGTATGCTGCGTCCATTAGTCTATCTTTCCATGTCCGTATCTCACTCGATCTATCTTGGTCATTTCCTGATTTGACTGCCCTTTTGCTAGAGCCTTTATTGAAGAAGCTATCCACAAAGCACATGAAGTTCTTCCAGCCGCTCAACTCGAGTTCCCCTGGAATGACGATGCTCCTTATTGCCCCTTTCTGAATCTTGGATATCTTCAAAAACAGCCCCAACTGGTTCTTATTGCTTTCTACAATCAACCTGCAGTTTTGGCCCCTAAAAAAGTATGCAACTCCCTTCTTTTCCATAACGCTTTGTTTACAAAATCACGCAGCCATACAGCACAACCAGCATCCACTTCAATAGAAAAACTTCTGTATCTGTTCCTTTCAGTGATACTAATGACACTGCCATAATCCCTCAGTTTAAAAATGAAAACTTTGCGTTTTGTTTTAAAATTAACATCGTAATCAAAAAACTTGTACCTCGTAATTACTCCTCAACTTGGCAGCTTGCAGGATATTACTATCTACTTGGCATAAAGTTTGATGTCTAACTAGTGTTTTACAAGGAAATGGGGAAGTTAGAGATGATAAATTATATTAAACTAAGAGTACACCTGAAACAATAATAGTTTGAGCATCAGCAGTGCTTTCAACCACCTCGCTTTCTTGTTCAATTTCATCATCGAAAACAGAAGCTGCAGGCTTCAATGTAGCCAATGAAACTTCAGTAGAAAAATACTCCTTTTTGGGCAGTAGGTGGTCCTCCTCACTGGCAGCTTGAATATCTGGTCCTTCATACTGCTCATCAATGTCTTCATAATCAACTGCATCTTCAGCTTTCTCATCATAATCTGGCATACGAGCAACAAAATGAAATTTATCTAGGAAAGCTGACGAACAACAAGCAACTATAACCAAGCAGGGCAGAAGACTGAGTGATATCTTCAAGTACTTGGAAAACCGATCATCTAACATCAAGCATCACACTCCTCACACAAATCACAAACCCAAAAAAAAAAAAAAAAAAAGAAAGAAAGAAAGAAAGAAAGTCGGATATATTAAGGCCTTCTGCATTGGACTCTGCTCTGTTGAAACTTTACAAATTTTTGGTAGTATATCCTAATAAGATTAAGCTTTTAGGTGAAATAGTTTTCCTTACTTTTTAACTTTCTTAAACTGACAGGAAAAAAAAAGTTAACTAACAAGGGCATATTAAGAGCCCCCGACAAGAAAGAGAGATTAAATAAAAGGAAAAGAAAAAACTAAATGTATTTACTTGAGTTATAAAAGGATGTTCCATTTTTGAGTTGGCCAGATGCCATTGGTTGTTAAGTATTTGTAAAACTATTGGAAGTTCTGTTTTCCTGTTCTCTTGTTCCTGTTTCTGTTTCTTTTTCTTATTTTTAAGGATACCTCGTCCTTTTTCTTGTATTTGATTAATCTTATTATTGCAGTGTATGGAAGATAAAATCAACCTAATATTGCAGAGTATGGAAGATGAAATAAACCTCTTCTTATTTTTCTGAAAGAGTTATTTTTTACAGAGTATTGGATGATGATATATAGTTTACACGGCTAGGCTAAGAAAGGAAAATATCTATGCTAATTAATCCCATAATTCCAGGATTATCAATCAAAGGATTCTAACCACTAATTTAGTTAGTTGACTCTAAGCACTAATTAGTCCTAGAAATCAGAAAAAACAAATTACAAGAAATTCTAATTACAGCTGCATTTTCCCACACTCCCCCTCAAGCTGGAGAATAGGTGTCTTCCATTCCCAGCTTGGAAATGATTTCATTAAATGCTGCACTATTGAGTCCCTTAGTCAATACATCTGCCAGTTGATTTCCAGAAGATATGTAGGTTGTGCAAATTAGACCACTTTCCAATTTTTCCTTAATAAAGTGTCTATCTATCTCGATGTGTTTTGTTCTATCATGTTGAACCGGATTGTTAGCTATGTTAATTGCTGATTTGTTGTCACAATAGAGCTTCATAGGTCATTCCCACTTGATCTTCAAGCCATCCAAAATGATCTTCAGCCATAGTAGTTCACATATGCCTTGAGCCATCGCTCTAAATTCTGATTCAGCACTAGATCTTGCCACCACATTTTGTTTTTTGCTCTTCCATGTTACCAAATTACCACCAAGAAAGGTACAGTAGCCAGAGGTAGACCTTCTATCAGTAGGGGATCCCGCATAATCCGCATCTGTATAAGCTTCTAGAGTAAGTCCATCATTTCTTTTGAATAAAATTCCTTTGCCTGGGCTGCTCTTTAAGTAGCAAAGAACTCTAAATGCTGCTTGTAGATGTGCTTCTCTTGGATCATGCATAAACTGACTGATCACACTCACTGAGTAAGCAATGTCAGGATGAGTATGAGCCAAATAGATGAGTTTTCCCACCAAACGTTGATACATCTCTTTGTCCACAACCGAATCTCCTTTAGCTTCTCCAAGTTTGTGATTTGGCTCTATAGGATTAGAGACTGGTTTACAAGCAAGCATTCCTGTTTCTTTCAATAAATCTGTTACATACTTCTACTGTGAAATAAAGATCCCCTGCTTTGAGTATGCCACTTCGATGCCAAGAAAGTATTTCAGTCTCCCAAGCTCCTTTATTTCAAATTCTCAAATTAGGCACTATTTTAAGATTTCCTTCTCCTTTTCATCATTCCCTGTAACAATTATGTCATCAACATACACCAATAGTGCTGTTACTCCCCCTGAATTAGAGTGTTTGATGAATAGTGTGTGGTCTCCTTGGCTTTGTCTGTAACCCATGTCCTTCATCACCTTAGCAAATCTCCCAAACCAAGCTCTAGGAGATTGCTTTAGTCCATATAAAGCCTTTTTCAGTCTACAAACCTTATTAACAATCCCTTTTTCTTTGAATCCTGGTGGAAACTCCATATAAATTTCCTCTTCCAAGTCTCCATGCAAGAATGCGTTCTTCACATCATATATTGTTGAAGTTCCCAATTAAAAAGAGCTGCTAATGACAATAACACTTGTACTGTATTCATTTTTGCAACTGGTGCAAATGTCTCCCGATAATCAACTCCATACGTCCGAGTATAGCCTTTGGCCACCAATCTTGCCTTGTATCTTTCAAGCGAACCATCAACTTTATATTTTAAAGTGAACACCCACTTGCAGCCAACCACATTCTTCCCTTTTGGTTGATCAACAATCTCCCATGTTTTATTTTTCTCCAATGCACACATTTCTTTTCTCATAGCATCTCTCCATTCACTTTTAGATAATGCCTCAGATAGGGTTTTTGGAATTGACACAGTGTTGAGACTCACAAGAAAATTTCTATGTGATGGTGAAAAACGCCTAAGAGACACATAGTGGGATAATGGATACAAGGGTCGATTTCTGCACTCTCTAGTACCTTTCCTTACAGCAATAGGCAAATCAAAATCATTTGTATATGTTTCAATGGGAGATGTATGTGAAGAAGAAATTGGACTCACCATGTCTTCATGAGCAGAACTTGGATTGGATTCTTGGACTTGCATTGGATCTGAAATAGTCTCTCTCCTTGAATACACCTGTGGAAATCTAAAAGAGTCATAGATTGGTTCAGATTTTGAATTTTGTTCTTGAACAGGCACGGGATAGTCAGACTCTTGGACAGGCACGGGTTGAACAGATTCTTGGACAGGTACAGATTGAACAGACTCCTGGGTAGGCAATTGTACAGACTCTGGGACAGATACAGGCACAAATTGAACAGATTTTGGAGATGTGAGTGATAGGTTAAGAAAGTCTAGGTCTTTTTCTTCCGTTGATGATATCTCCCCCTGAAGATAAGGTTTGAAAAAGTAGGGTTTGGTTTCATCAAAAGTAACATCTTTGGTTATGTAGAGCCTTTTTGAGAGAGGATTGTAACACTTGTATCCCTTTTGAGTGGAAGAATAACCAATGAAAACACACTTAACTGCCCGAGGATCCAGTTTTCCTCTATTCTGACTATGTACGTGAACAAAGGAGGTACATCCAAATATTTTAGGTGTAAGACCATTAGAAGTTCGGATGTGTGGATAAAAATGTGCCAGTAACTGCATGGGAGTCTTAAAACCCAATATTCTTGAAGGTAATCTATTAATCATGTATGTAGCAGTAAGGACAGCCTCTCCCCAATAGGTTTTAGGAACATTAGCATGAAATAACAGTGCTCGGGTAGAATTGAGTAAATGGCCATTTTTCCTCTCAGAAACTCCATTTTGTTGGGGTGTGTTTACACAAGATGACTCATGGATGATTCCTTCCTTTTGAAAGTAGGGTGACAAAATTTGATTGAAATAGTCTCGTGCATTGTCAGACCGAAAACCTTTTATTTTTACTCCAAATTGGTTTTGAATCATGGAATGGAAATTGGGAATGACAAAACTCACATCTGATTTGTGTTTGAGCAAGAACAACCAAGTAACTCGAGTACAATCATCTATTAGAGAAACAAACCAACGTGACCCAGAAATGTTTGGAACTGTAGAAGGTCCCCAAATATCACTGTGAATTAAATTAAATGGATGAAAACTTCTTTTATTACTAATAGGAAAAGATACACGAGTATGTTTTGCTAATTCACAAATATCACAATGAAAATCTGTAATATCTAATCCTTTGAACAAAGTAGGAAACATGATTTTCAACACTCTAAAGGAAGGATGACCAAGACGGAAATGCTCAAGCCAAATGGCACTTTTATTCGAGGAACTAAGTAGTGACAAGGATTGGTTGTTTATGACTCTCTTTGAAGAACTCGGTGTTTCAAGGTAGTAAAGTCCATTTTTTACCTTAGCAAGTTCAATCTTCCTCCTCGAATCCTGTTCCTGAAAAACACAGTAAGAAGGATAGAAATTTACGTGACATTTTAGATCCTTTGTAATTTTTGGGATTGAAATGAGATTTGCAGCCAATTTTGGGACATGAAGTACATCTTTGAGAACTAAGGAAGAAGTCACATGTATATCTCCTAGACCTGCCACTGTGGCAAAAGAACCATTTGCAACCGAAATTTTTCTATTACTTGGACATGGTTTATAGGTACTAAAAGACTTTGATGAATAAGTCATGTGATCAATGGCCCCTGAATCAATTATCCAAGAGTTCTCAAGACATTTCTCTGAGGCATTAAATCCAAAAAAAGATAAAGATTTACCTGAGAGTGCCAAAGAACACGTACCAGAGGGCTTTTCGAGAGACCCTATTAGGCCTCTAAGCCTTTCAATTTCCTCACCGCTGAGTCCTTCTTGCTCCCTTTTTTCTGAAAGATTGGCCTGCTCTGTCATATGAACTTGACTGTGAGTTTTCGGTTGTTCTCCTCTGTATCCCCACTCCTTGCTGGAAGTAGGTGGCTTGCCATTTAATTTCCAACAACGTTCTTTTGTGTGCCTTGGTTTCTTGCAGTAGGTGCACCAAAGATTGTCTCTGTTATCTCGGTTGCTCCGATTATCCTTTCCAGAAAATCTGTTCTGATCAGCTCTTCCGCTTTCTGCAATCCTAGTGAGCTCTGCTCTTGGTTGTGCTTTGCTGAATTTTGCTGTCTTCGTTTATTCAGTTCAGATAGTAAGCGCTAATCCTTCTGCAACTTGAGGCTCCAGCATAATGTTTCTTCGGCTTTCCTCTGACAAGATAAGTGAGATCACTTCTTCTAACGAGGGTGTCTCTTCTTTCCCAAGAATCTGCACTCTCACCTGATCAAATTCTTGATTGAGTCCAGCGAGAAAATCATAAACACGGTCCTTCTCAATGAAATTCTTCAAGGTTGCGGCATCATCAGCACATTTCATTTCAATGACATGATAGCGATCGAGTTCTTGCCATAAATTTTTAAGAGAATTGGCATACTCAGTCATTGTTTTATCGCCTTGTCTGATTGCATCAGCTCTGACTTTGATCTCATAAATTCGGGCTGCATCTCTGGCCTTTGAGTAGGTTCGCTGAATGGAGTCCCAAATTTCTTTGGTAGTGGTCAAGAACATACAAGTGTCACTGATTTCAGGATTCATTGAATCCCACAGCCATGACATTATCATCGAGTCCTCTTCGTCCCAAGCATCAAATTTCAGGTCTCCCTTCTTTGGCCCCATTCCAATAAGGTGACTGAGTTTTCCTTTACCTTTTAAATAGGTTAGAACGAATTGAGACCATTTCAAATGGTTTTTTCCATTCAGCCTATAAGTAGCACGAATGTTCTGCAAATCACCATTTGCATGGTGGGAACTTTCTTCCTCAGATTGAGAAACATTGGGAGCTTTGATCTCAGACATAGTTCTTACTGCTAATAATTGGATTGACAAAAAAGAAGAGGCAAGGACGGTAGGAAATAAGGGAAGGATAATGAAGATAAAGATTAGGAAAAACAGGATGAACACAACCAGCAATGAAGGCCTGAAGGAGAAAAGAATAGCGACGGCAATTAAGGCCGAAGAAAACAAGCGAATCCCAGTTATTTCCTACAGCTCGGATACCATATTGAAGTGTATGGAAGATAAAATCAACCTAATATTGCAAAGTATGGAAGATGAAATAAAACTCTTCTTATTTTTCTAAAAGAGTTATTTTTTACAGAGTATTGGATGATGATATATAGTTTACACGGCTAGGCTAAGAAGGGAAAATATCTATGCTAATTATTCCCATAATTCCAGGATTATCAATCAAAGGATTCTAACCACTAATTTAGTTAGTTGACTCTAAGCACTAATTAGTCCTAGAAATCAGGAAAACTAATTACAAGAAATCAGGAAAACTAATTACAAGAAATTCTAATTACAGCTGTATTTTCCCACAAAACCTTTCATGTCCTTGTTTGCTTTAACACCCTAGACTTTAGCTGTATCATCAAAACAACAACCCTTATCCTCGTTCTGTGTTCATTACATCTCATTGTTTCACCTTCTAGATTGCTCTTATGGAAAACCAACTTAACGGGCTTACAAATTATTATATGATTCCTTCACGTTCTTTAAGACCGGGGGGGTTGTGGGGTGGTGGGGTTGTTGGGGGGGGGGGGGGTGGGGTGTGAGTGTCTGGGCATGATTGGCTTGAATATCATTTAATAATCAGTTCCTTGTTCCAACTCTTAGATGAGTCCTCTTGAAAGTTGGAAGCTATGCTTGAATTCCTTACTTTGCAGCTTTATTTTGTCTCAGTACTTTTCTGGACCATTCGCTTAAATTTGCATCTCCTGCTTTTACGTTTCCATGACTGAATGTTTCATTGCAGGTTGCATTTACTTGTGTTATTTATCCATGTCTTGTACTTCAATACATGGGGCAAGCTGCTTTTCTTTCAAAGAGTTTATATACAACACCTATTAGCTTTTATGCTTCTATTCCTGGTAAGCATATCTACATGTGCAGATGTTTAAAGCAAAAGAATCTAACTATACAATTTGTAAAATGCGTAGAAGCTATAGGGAAGACTTGTGCAATTATGAGGCATTGAAAATTCTTCATAAATGCAGCACACTGCATCTTTTATGTCATGAATTCCATGGTTTGTGCTTCCTGGTTAATTATTATCTCCCTTTTGTTCCAACTTGAGTATTATTAAGCAAGGGGCATACAGAGATTGACTCATACCTTTTGATTTTTTTGACCTTGTGATCATGGAACAAGAATGTATTCTACAGTTTGGTGTTTTTATCATTTATTTAGGATGTGTTCCCTGAAGATCTATTAATTAGTTTGTTTACAGAATATTGTTGCCGTGTTTGTAGATCCCTTCTTTTGGCCAGTTTTTTTGTGGCAACTTTGGCTGCAATTGTTGCTAGTCAGGCAGTTATCTCTACCACATTCTCAATTGTCAAAGAGTGCCATGCATTTGGATGTTTCCCTCGTGTCAAGATTGTACATACCAGGAGATGGCTTCCTGGTCAGATATACATTCCAGAGATAAACTGGATCCTGATGGTTCTCAGTCTAGCTGTCACAATGGGATTCCAAAACACAAAGCTTATAGGAAATGCTTATGGTAGGTCATCTTTGCTATGAATAAGCTGAAACCAATTATTATACACTGTTCATGGGTTGTGCGCCTTTTCTGCTGCTCTTGTTAATTTCACCAACGAGCACGCTTTATATGACTTCTGTGTCTGAACTCAGCCCAAAATCTTGATTTATATTCATCGGATTTGGTATGTTGAACGACATGGATGTTATGCACAATGTGGCCGTGCTTAAGTAATGAATAGCATGTATATATAGACGGATTGAGCTCATAACTTACAGCACTTGATACATTCTGAACGCTCCTTCCATCCAAAATGATTTGAAATGAAAGCATGGTGATTTTGGTGATTGGCCAAACATTATCAATTAATTTTTTTGTTACTTTTTTCTTTTATTCATTTCTAATCTTGCTTCAATTCAGGTATTGCATACATGACTTTAACAATAGTGACAACATTGTCGACATTGCTGGTCATCAACCTTGTGTGGCAGAAGTCTCTTGTGCTTGCCCTTTTTTTCACTGTATTCTTTGGATCACTTGAGATCATCTTCTTCTCTTCTTCTTGTACGAGAATTCTAAAAGGTGGATGGTTTCCTCTTGTGTTCGCTGTGATCTTCTTGCTCGCTATGTATGCGTGGCATTATGGTTTGAGGAACAAGTACTTGTATGACCAGCATGCCAAACTCTCGATGAGGTGGATCCTCTCACTGGGTTCTAGTCTTGGGATCATTAGAGTGTCTGGGATTGGTCTCATCTATACCGAATTAGCTACCGGAGTCCCAGCTACTTTTACTCACTTCTTAACCAACTTACCAGCCTTTTACCAAGTGGTTGTCTTTGTCTGCATCAAAACTGTTCCTGTTTCTCATGTACCCCACAAAGAAAGATATCTCATTGGTCGGATTGGTCCTAAATCCTACCGGCTGTACCGCTGTATTGTTCGAAATGGTTATAAAGATACATTTAGAGATGCTGATGACTTTGAAAATGATCTAGTGATGAGCATTGCAGAGTTCATCCAGATGGAAGCAGAAGGTTATGGGGCTGTTGATGGCTCTGTGGATGGCCGGATGGCAGTTGTGAGGACATCTGAAAAGTTTGCTACAAGATTAGTGATATCGGAGTTGTTTGGCCCTGGAGGAAGCAGCAGTTCGCGCCCAACTGTGGTTTTGAGTGGCTACAAATCACCCACGCTTCAGAATTTGCAGGCTAGTTATGAAAAAGAATCACCCAAACTCAACTACAGGAAGCGGGTTCAGTTCGAGTTGCTGGATACAAAATACAGGGATCCTCGTGTCAAGGAAGAGCTTTTGGAGCTTGTTGCAGCCAATTGTGCCGGGGTGACTTGTATTATAGGCCACTCACACATAAAGGCAAGATCAAATTCATCATTTTTGCACAAGTTTCTAATCAACATGGCATACTCTTTCCTGCGTAAAAACTGCCGGTCCCCTTCTGTGAACTTGAATATTCCTCGTATTTGTTTGATTGAGGTGGGAATGAACTACAATGTGTAATGCAAGTCTCTTTAAAGGGTGCCATATTCTGAGGAATTGTACAGAAGGGAGCAAAACTTGCTTGGACAGTCTTGTATAACCGATTCATTGCTCTCGCTTTGCATCCGACATGCCATCCAGCTGTTCAGTGTAGTGCTACTGCCAGAAATCGTATTGGTGGAGCTCACGAATCATATCCAGTGCATCACCAGTCTCGGTTTTTTTTTTTTTTTGGTTCTTTTTTGTCAACTCATCCGCAGACTTTAAGGCCACGTCTGTAATTTTTCTGGGAATCTTTGGTTTTTGTCGTTTGATCTCAAATTCAGGTGTATTTGCCAGTTGGAAATGCAGTTTTGTCTCTTCTTTGTATTGAGTTTCAATGAAGCAACTTGTTTATTTGTAGAGTGGAATAGTGATGGAAGTTCTTGACATTGTAAAAAAGGAAAATTCAAATCAATCTTTGCTATTTGGATTTCATTTTCATGAGAATTTCGTAAAAGGGTCTTTCTGGGTCAGGTTTTTTTGTTTTGTTCCTTTTTTTTTTTTCAAATACTGAATCCCAAAATATAATACGATATTATGCATGGAAATTTTTATGTAACGGCATCAAAGTTAGACCTAACGTTTTCACATAATACCAATCCGCCCCTCATTATGTAAAAATGTTACCATACTAGTTTAGGTTTTAAAATAAAGTTCAAAAATTCGAGGAAAAAAAGCATTCCTACACTAGCGTGACTATTTTTCCTTCTTACATTCCTAGTGTTCTTGTTTTTTTTTTTTTTAGTTATATATATATATGTATATATTTTTACTCCTCAAATTATGTAACTTTATGACACTTTTATCTTCAACTTTTAAAATACGTTTTTTCACCTTTTCAAACTTTATTCCCTTCGTGGGTACTCTTTTACCTAATTTAGTCGACTTGACAAATTAATGACCACTTTCTTTCTAACTTTAAGGACCTCCCCAACAACTCACTCCGTACACACAAAAAGGCATGGATATTTTTTGCAATATGTCTTTCAAAGAATTAAAAAAAAAGAAGTTATGAGCCCATCCGGTTAATCTGGCCTAAATCAAGACCTAGAATGCTAGATTCGTGGCCAGAATCCAATCCTTCCATGAAAAACCCGCAATTTTCAAGTGTCGACCACAATTTACCCAAAGATGACAAATACACGTGTATGCACCTCAACTATAACTATATATATATCTATATGTACACACAGAAGAAATAACCATGTCTCATTATTATTAACATTGCCAGACCAATGCGGAAACGACACATCCACAAAAAAAGGATATATCGAACGAGCGTTTCCATTTTACCCACCGACTTCTAAATAAAAAATTCTTTTTTAAAAAAAATTAAAAAGTATAGAAAATCTATTTTTTTTTTTCATGGGAAAATTCGGTCAAAGGAGGGGGGGGGGGGGGGGGGGGGGGGTG
>CAMOHE010054552.1:21389-51069 GCA_946598075.1 Artocarpus hirsutus | reverse complement strand
GTTGGAAATGCAGTTTTGTCTCTTCTTTGTATTGAGTTTCAATGAAGCGACTTGTTTATTTGTAGAGTGGAATACTGATGGAAGTTCTTGACATTGTAAAAAAAGGAAAATTCAAATCAATCTTTGCTATTTGGATTTCATTTTCATGAGAATTTCGTAAAAGGGTCTTTCTGGGTCAGGTTTTTTTGTTGTTTTTTTTGTTCAAATACTGAATCCCAAAATATAATATGATATTATGCATGGGAAATTTTTATGTAACGGCATCAAAGTTAGACCTAACGTTTTCACATAATATCAATCCGTTCCTCATTATGTAAAAATGTTATCATATTAGTTCAGGTTTTACAATAAAGCTCAGAAATTCATGGAAAAAAAGCATTCCTACACTAGCATTATTATTTTTCCTTCTTACATTCCTAGTGTTCCTTTTTTTTTTAAAGTTATATATATATATATATTTTTTACTCCTCAAATTATGTAACTTTATGTCACTTTACCTTCAACTTTTAAAATATGCTGTTCCACCTTTTCAAACTTTATTCCCTTCGTGAGTAATCTTTTACCTAAGTTAGTCGACTTGACAAATTAATGCCCATTTTCTTTCTGACTTTAAGGACCTCCCGACAATTCACTCCATATACACAAAAAGGCATGGATATTTTTTGCAATATGTCATTCAAAGAATTAAAAAAAAAAAAGTTACGAGCCCATCCGGTTAATCTGGCCTAAATCAAGACCTAGAATGCTAGATTCGTGGCCAGAATCCAATCCTTCCATGAAAAACCCGCAATTTTCAAGTTTCGACCACAATTTACCCAATGATGACAAATACACTTGTATATACCTCAACTATAACTATATATATATCTATATAGACACACAGAAGAAATAACCATGTCTCATTATTATTAACATTGCCAGACCAATGCGGAAACGACACATCCACAAAAAAAGGATATATCGAACGAGCGTTTCCATTTTACCCACCGACTTCTAAATAAAAAATTCTTATTTAAAAAAAATTAAAAAGTATAGAAAATCTATTTTTTTTTTTCCATGGGAAAATTAGCTTGACCAAAAGCTCAAAACTCAAGACGTCAAAAACGAAAGCGTACGGCCCGGCCTTCCTCCGATGCGAACACTTCTCCTCGGAAGCTTCCGGAATTGGATTCCGAGTCTCTGACTTGCTTTTGCTTCTCGCAATCGAGATTTCGATTTCGATTTCGGATTTCGAATTCGAAGCGGAGAACGAAGAATGTTGAGCTCGTCTTGCTCTCAGGCTCTCCTCCGACGCCCCTTTCTCCATCCGTCGGCTCCGATTCCTAGGGTTTCGAGCCGCCCGAGGGAGCGGTTTCCGATCACTCGCAGTCTTCGGATCTTTGAATCTCGTTCCAGGCCTTCAAACAAGGTTTTGCTTTTGATATTGAATTCAATCAATATTTGTATATTTCGATTCCGTTTCCTTTTTTCGTTTCTCATTTGTATCTGATAATTGATTCTGTTCTGTTGAATATTGGTTTTTCTTTTTTTTGGATAATTTGAAGTCCTGTTAGTTTTTATCTCAATTTGGTATGACTGTAAATTCGGTCACCTCTTGCGTTAATTGAGCAGTTATTTCATTAGTACTCTTGAGTTATTCGAGAAAAATAAGAAGAAAGAAGAAAAATTTTGTCTGTGTTTGAGTAGTGTCACCGAGATTGTTACTTGTTTATGTTTCTTGTAGATTGTTTTCAAGAAAATTTAATATAAAGAAAGACGAGGAGTTTAATTTATGTACATTTGTGGGCTTACTGTACAGGAATGGACAAAGATTTCATGTTTTAGACATCAGGATTTTTCATCAGAAACCAAAAAGTCTGAATATGTTGAACATACTGCTTTTGAGGAAGTTGTTAAACCTGAAACTCAGAAATCAGAGTACGTCGAACTCACTGCACCTGCGGAAGTCATTAAATCTGAATGCAATGATTCAAAGGGGGGGAAAAAGAATTTGCCATGTAGGATTGGGGAGGTAACATTTTGCTTGGTTTGAAGTGACAAGTTTAAATGTTTGATTTCTTTAGCCGATGTTCTTGTCGCTATTTTTAGTTTTATGCCGAATTCTTTGTGAGATATGTGAAAAACCCAAGTTCCAACTATCTCATCGAGCAAAGAGATTCTTTATCATAACAATGCTAACGGGCTATACATTGTTAGTTGAATTTATTCTGCATGTGTGGTAGCTGTACGCTATAAGATTAAATAATTGAAAGCCTTCTTATAATTAGACTGTTTTAAGACCACACCGATCACCTGGTGTGACATCTGATAGCCGTTCTAAATTGCTAAGAATTTTAACATAAATATGACTTCAAAAAAATGTTATTGATTTTAACTTATAATTATGAGAGGATTTGAGTATTTTTTGAGCTTCATATAGTAAAATTAAAAATTGTGAACGAATGTTAAGGGGGTTGGTGGTTCTCAATGGTGGCGAATTTCTTGTGCTAAGTTTATTCATGAATAATGTGCTGTATGAATTTTTGTGAATGTATTAGTTCTACTCCCTCCAAATTCAGTCATGAATAACATGTTGTATGACTTTTTTTTTTTTTTTTTTTTTCCATATTTGTTCCACCCCACCCCAAGAGCAAGTTTTTCCCAATCATAATAAATTTCATCATTTATTTCCCTATTTGGTTTTTGTATTGAATACCGAATATTTTATAGTATTTTCTTTTGAAAATGGTAGCTCAGTTACTTGTTTAGACGATGACAACAAGCGACATATTAAATTGTAATCATTGTTCATGAACAGATAAAAGGATTAGTCATGCCAAAAATATTCACTTACTGGCTTCATTCCACTTCAGCTTGCAGTTGCAGTTTTTAGGTCAATTGAGAGCCGGTGGACTGTGCCGTGGACAATGGAGACCATATTGCAGGTTAGCGTTTTCACCTAAATGATACGTGATGAATCTTTGAAGTCAAAGGAAGCTAGTAAGCAGGCTATTAGTTACCATTAAAGGCTTTAAGCGTAAATTAAAAGGCCCAAGAACATGATAGATGCTAACGCTATGGCTAAGATTTCAGAACTTTTCAAAAGCATTCTCTAGAGCTTGGATATCAAGCTGTTTCAGTGGCTTTTATTTGTTTCAATATAATGAATTTCCTACTTCTAAACCACGCAAATCTAGGTTGGCTTCAATATTAGCATATAAAAGTTGATTGTTATTTGAAGACATTGCATGTTCTAATAGCACTAACTGGTGATGCAGGTTATGCTTCTTTGGGTTGCTACATTCTGTTTTATAGGTTCTTTTATGGTTCCATTTGCAGTGCATTTGACGGGCCTCAACAGGGAATCACTTACACTTCGAGGACAAGCCTTATTCAGCCTGTTGACTGATATAACCGAAGGTCTTGCTGGAATAATGATTCTTCATCGCTGCCTGTCTCGATTCCGTCCTCTTCCTCCAGATTGGTTTAGATTTAGCTTCAAAGGAAACTGGTACATTGATGTTGTTCTCGGATGCTTTATGTTTCCCCTTGTTAATGGGCTCTCGCACTTCAATCTTAAACTCTTGCCTATCTTGCCTTCCACACCTGTTACTCTGTCAAGTGTGGAGCAGTCAGTATTGGCATGTGACCGAGTAGCAATGGCACTGTATGTAATAGTTGTATCAGTTTGTGCTCCTGTATGGGAGGAGATAGTCTTTAGGGGCTTTCTTCTTCCCTCTTTGACCAAGTACATGCCTGTATGGTGTGCAATACTCGTGAGCTCAGTTGTCTTTGCTTTAGCACATTTCAACATACAGAGGATGCTTCCGCTTATTTTTCTTGGGGTGGTGGTGGGAGCTGTTTTTGCACGGTCAAGGAATCTATTACCGTCAATGCTCTTGCATAGCCTTTGGAATAGCTTTGTGTTTCTAGACTTGATGAAGTAGCTGCTGCATATATACTTTGCTTATAGTTTAGTATTTGACAAACCCATTTCAAAAAATCGTCTATTCAGGACTTGGGGTCAAATTTGTGGCGCAAACTGCATTCTGTCCAAGGGTTATGATCCGCTTCAAGACTGGTCTGCTTGCGCTGTCTCAATAACGTAGATTCGTCACGTCCAAAGGATGCAGTATAGCTCCCACGAACTGATTGTAAGTTATCAATGCTCAAAGGTTTAAGAAGAGAATCGGTATATCAGGAGAATCAGTTGGCGATTCCATCTTCCTGATGATAAATGGCATGTGGTCAAGGCAAAAGAAAACTTTTTGTAAATTTTATTTTTCCGTAGGGTATCTTTGAAGCATAGCATTTACAAAGTTCTTGTAGTTTGATAAGAAGTTGTTTAATTCTTCTCTCCCTCCCAATTCTTTTTATGAAATAGTAAAGATGCAAGTCTTGATGGGAAGTAAAAAAAACTAATCAATTTATTTACAAGGGCATGGAATCTGATTGTAAACGGGTACTTGATTTTGTGTCTAATGGTAATGGTGATGTACCTTAGAAGGAGCACAAGCTATTAGACTTGAATTTCTTGGGACTTGAAGGGCAAGGGAGTTTAGCAATTCAGTTTAAACTGAAAATTTTAATTTAAAAATTGTAACATGTGAGAGCTTTATATTGTAACATATTTTTGTTTTTTGTTTTTATTGTAGTTGGTGAGAACTTCACATTGTAGTTGGTTGGAACCAATTCTTGCCACACGTTAAAAGAATATAATGGCTGTCCTAGGATTAACATAATCTTTGGTGATTTTGTCATTCATCGTGAGATTGACGACGGAACAAGTTGGGTTGTGAACTTATTTGAGCAAATAGACGCTGCTGCTCTTAAAAAAAAAAAAAAAAAAGAAAAGACAAAAGAAACTCCATGCTGTGTGGTCAGAGAAAGGCTGAAAGCCTTTAAAGAGAAATAACTTTTCTGTAGTAGTTGTTGTTGAGAGCTTTATAACTTAGTTGAACCAATTCTTGCCAAACGTTAAGAATATAGTGGCTGTCCTAAGATTAACATAATCTTTGGTGATTTTGTCATTCATGGTGAGATTGACGATGGAACAAGTTGGGTTGTGAACTTATTTGAACAAATAGATGCTTGTTGCTCTTAAAAAAAGAAAAAACAAAAAAAAAAACTCCATGCTGTGCAGTCGGAGAAAGGCCTGACGAAATATAAGAAGGCCTTTAAAGATAGGCCTGAGGAAAACTAAGAAGGCCTTTAAATAGAAAACAAAAATGAATAGCAAAGAGGACAAAAGACAAGAAGGGTATTTGAACAAATAGATGCTTGTTGCTCTTAAAAAAAGAAAAAACAAAAAAAAAAACTCCATGCTGTGCAGTCGGAGAAAGGCCTGACGAAATATAAGAAGGCCTTTAAAGATAAAGGCCTGAGGAAAACTAAGAAGGCCTTTAAAGAGAAAACAAAAATGAATAACAAAGAGGACAAAAGAGTAGAAGGGTAATAATGCAGGCCCGTGGTGAAAAGAAAATGTCAGAAGTGGGATTTGAACCCACGCCCTCTTTCGAAGACCAGAACTTGAGTCTGGCGCCTTAGACCACTCGGCCATCCTGACTTGATATTCATCGGCTACCATAACCATTTTAAGATTCATTCTTATAGCTTGTAATTTTTACTTTCTCTCGATTAAGCCCTTCATTTTCGAAAATTACAGATACAACCTTTAGATTTGAAAAAGTTTATTAAATTATATAACTTGCAGACTTTGTGCATGAAAAAATGGAGCAAAAGGAAAAAAATACCTGTAAATAGTTTATAAAAACTACTTTAAAACAAAACAAAAGGTTCTGAAAAAAGAAAAGACCTTGAATTTTATGTTCTGTAAATGTTTAAAATGTTGCTCAAAATTAAATTTAGTCTATGGTACTTTTACCTTTTTACCATGTTTTTTCGTCTATAAAGTATGCATATGAATGAAAATTGAAACAAATTTTTTAAATTGAAAATACATTTTTATATTTTCTAAAAATACATAAACAAAACACCAAAAAACTAAAACTAGGAGGTATATAACCCCTTATTTAAAATATCTGTTACTACTGCAGTGTATAACAAGCTGGCCCCACTTCCACTCACAAAAGAGAAATTGATCCCAATGTTTTGCATACTTTTCATCCTTTTTAGCTCCTAGCCTTCTTTTTTTTTTTTGCTTTGGGGTTTTTTAGCTGCGAGCTTATCGTGTACAGAAGCAAGTAAAAACTTCTTCCTTTGTGGGCAGAATATATCTCCTTCACTAACAATTGTTAGACGTTAATGTTCACCATTAATATTGTTGATCTTGTTTCTATGCATGTCTTTTCTCAAAGCAAAAGCACTTCTTTTTATTTTCTTAGGGGTCATAAATATATGTCCAATGTCGTGCAGCCATAGCTGTAGACAAAACAAGTTGGAGTCTGATCATGGTAAAACTAGACACATCAACATTACTGGTTGAGAATTTCGCTCCCTCACGTACTATGCCTTCTAATTTAAAAGCTTTTCTAACTATTAATTCTGATGCATATATACAAGAGCGGAGCCACCAAACTAAAGTGAGCGACTGTCCCTTTAAACTTTTTTTTTTAATATAAAAGTTTATAAATTTATGTAATTCTTTTTTAAAATTGTATTTCATCATCTTTCAATTAAAATTTTAGATCCTTTTATTTATCCTTATTTTATAAGTTCAGTCACGTCCCTGCCTTGTCTAACCCTTTTGACTCCGCTCTGCATCTATGTATATGGCCAACCAATATTAAAGTTTCCACTCTCATGGTCTCTAACTTTGTCCCTTAACTATCTACCAAAAAACTTTGTCCCTTAACTAATGAAAAAATTAGGAGATTATATTGTTCTTGTTAGTACTATTGGATTTATGCACCCGACTGTATCCCACCCAAGTGACATAAATAAAACATGTATTTGACAAATAGGAGAACACAACACACAAATGCTTGCGTTATGCCGACTTAAAAAATGGTTTCGTTTGCATTAATTTGGAAACGCCTACGACCTGGCAATATTAATGCTTCTGTTTGCATTAAATCACAAGGAACTTTTTAAATAATAATAATAATAGTAACAATAATAGTAAAGTGCATCAAATTAAGAAAGTTAATTGCCTTGGTGAAGTTCAATGACATATGTAACTTCTATAATTTTAACCTAGATATGTACTTCAGTCTTTTCTATACGGGATCATCTTGCATCCTTGTATTTAGTTTTTAGCTCATGAATTGTGAATTCTTAATAGGCTGTTGGGAAATGAGTTGAAACTAACCCTCCATTTGAAATGTCCACTCTAATTTACTGTTCATGTTAAGAAATATGAGTTTCAATTAAGATTGTCAAACAGCGTCTTAATTCTTCTTTTTTTTTTTCCTTTAAAAAAAGTGAATATTTAAGCATGTGTTTCAGGACTACTGTATATATAAATGCATATATGAATTTGAAGAGAGTACTTGTGTGCGCTTAACCTTGCTCTTCCTTCCATGCCACTTGCCAGCTGCAACAGGCTGGCCAGTACATCAGGATTTTTATAACATATTTATTTTTCTAATATTAACAAGTCAAATAATTCTAACGAAATGAACGGAAAAGAAAGAAAGAAAACAAAAAAGGAAAAATAAAAGCTGTATGTATTATTCCCATAAATGATAAGGGGCAATTTGTTTGCAAAAGTATGTATATAATTGGACAGCTAGTCCAAGTTGCGTCTTGTACACAGAGAAAATCCTCCAGGTCAGCAGATTGTAACTGATTTCCAGGCACAACTTTGGCTTGCTACTTGCACTGAAAATATTATTGTCAAGGCTCTCTCTAGGTGACGTGCGATAGGTACAGCTGTAGTCGATTGTAGTTCTTGGTCAGCTTAGCTATTAGGGTATTTGGCGAAGAGTGTGGACTCAAAACGCTATAGTATGTAAGAGTGAGAGCAAGCTATATTATAATGTATTTTTGTTTTATTTTATAGTATTGTGTCTAAGAAATTTAGACAGTTTATAATTTAAAAATGAGTTTAAACTCATTTGAATACAGCAATGAACTCAAAAAATATGTGTAACTGGAAGTTTTTCCTCGGAGCGTGAAAGCAATTTCCATAAGTGCCACCAAGGTGATAGGGCACCGAAGCAAAATTTAACTATTTTTATATTACTGGCTCAACGACGATAACGCTTTTTATGATCTTCCAATGCAAATATTGTGATTCAATGTAGCTTTTCTTCAATGTGTGAGGCTAAGATTGATTGTGCCTTTTTCGGCGTATATTTTAAGATAAAACAAAAACAAAAATTAAAAAAAAAAATCAGTTCAGTGCTAGTTGTCTATGGTGGAGTATTAAGGGAGGCACGTTTCCTCATTTAACTTTAAAAGATTTGATTATTATGCCACAAAATTTTTAGGAATTATAACTCTGCTTTTTATTTAGCAGAAAAAATTATGAATGTTCTTCAATTGAAATATATTGTTGTGTTTCATTTTACAATTATCATAATAATAAATGTGTCTATACTAAAAAATTAATTGAAATATATGACTCTTTCTCCATAAAATGAAAATTTTTTACGGTGCATGTATTGGAAAAAGAAAAAAAAAAAAAAACACTATGGTTCGAGCGCTGTATATCGTCATATTTTCCTCGAATCTTTTCAACACACACACACACGCACATATATATAACATTTTTAACTTACCTGGAGTGACGATTATGGATACATGGACTATAATTGATTGCATGGTTTTCTTACAAAAGTTGTGGTATTCGTATTTCCATGGAGCTTGCTTCCAAGTTTTTTTTTTTTTTTTTAACGTACCATTTTTCCCATTCCAGTATGAAAAAAATTATTCTAATTATACTTGTATAAAACAAATCATAATTCTTTTGGCCGTACGTACGTGGTGTACTAATACTATATATCTTAAATACAAAGAGATTATGATTTTTTTTTAACGAGTACAAAGAGATTATGATTTAAGGAAATGACTATTACAGAATCAAGATTCAAATATATAAAAAAACCATCTTTTAATGATGCGCTTATATGTGAATGTCTGTAACATTTCATTCATGCATAATATACATTTAACTCGAATGATATATATCTATATATGTATGTATGTATATGCATGCATGATACATTGATATTTGCTATTTGAATGCCCTTCCACCGCACGTCCAATATATATAAGAAAATAAGGGTAAGCCCATGACGCCAATTTCCTAGGGCCCGCCATTTCTGAAGGTCATATATGCATAATGACGTACGTGTATATATTTATATATATTCTCCATCCCATGCAAGAGACAGGATGCATCTGAGCCGTCAAGGTAAGCACAGTATGGCGGGTCCCTTCTACATTCAACGGTCAAGATACCACTTAGGACTTAACCGTGCAGTTTCCAGAGAGGATGGCATCTTATCCCATTTGCCATGTCGGCGCAACTGCGGCAGGCCACTTTTCATTTCAACTTCATTTTTCATTTATTTTTTTCGTTTTTTAGGGATTTTCCATTTTTGGAAAGAAAAGAAAATACCGTACTATTATCAAGAAAATAATAAAAAAAAAAGATAAAAAAAACAAGTACACTACTCTGTACACACCATCCTGCCCGCCATACGGCCCATGCCTATCGAGATTTACGTACTTGTTTTATCTAATATTATTTTTCTCCATGATTTCTATGATCAGGTTTAGGAACACATCCACAATTTAAAACGTTAGAATTCTTCCCCTTTTTATGGAGAATTTCAAAAAACAGTTTTTAATAATACTCTTATCCTTTATAATATTATAAAATGTTATATTGATGCATTAAAAAAGTCATACTGATATTTGAAATTGTCTTTTACAAAATAAAATGTCTTTTCTATTTCTTTTCTTTTTTATTTAAATGGTCAGTAATTTAAAAATTTTAATTATTATTTCTATAGTACAAAATTTCTTCACATTTAAAACACATTATTGTTCCATCTCATTATTGGTGAATGGTATTTTTAAATTTTTTCCTGCTTTTACACTTATTTAACAAAAAAGAGAAAAAGAATAAAATGCACTAATATTCAAAACCGATGTTAAAAATACTAAATAGATAAATTTTTTAATATTATCACAGATATTGAATATCCAAGTAAATTTTTACTAAAATAACTTCTTTTTTACGTCTAAAATTTGTATTTTTTTTCTTCTGAATTTGTTTGGAATTCTCTATTTTAGTAAAATAAAAATATAAAAGAAAAAAATAAAGAAAAAAATGTCAAACACTCGTCAAACTGTCAAACCTAAACATAAACCATCAGAACAATGACACGTAACAGAGTCTAAAAAATAAAATAAAAAACTACTACTCTTTCTCTCTCTCTCCCCAACTTTTTGTCTTTAAAAACTCAAGGCCATATCAGAAAGGCCCTGAAAAAGCGGGAATTCAGGGGAAGAAAACCATCTCACACCTCCCACCGCCAACGAACCACCGCTCTCATCTCTCCGCCGCCACGGGAAACCCATCTCCGGCGACGTCCTCAAGATCCGCTTGTTTACTTTGTTCCACCCTATAAATAGCCCCTGATAAGAAATTTAACACCAAACACAAGTTTTCATACTCTTTATATAATAAGAGAGAAACCGCGCAGATCGGGGATTTTTCTCGCTACACAAGATTTTTTTTTCTTTTTTTTTTTAAGTTCATAGTTTTTCTCTGAAATTTATATATATTTTGGTTTATATAACTTAGTAGGCAAAAAAAAAAAAAAAAAAAAGCAAGGAAAAGTTTTTTTAAAATTTTTTTTGGTTTGGTTTTTGTATATTTTCTGGTTTGAGGGAGACAGATCAAGAAGATGGAGCAGAAAGGAATTCTGTTATCGGCGTTGGGGGTAGGGGTGGGGGTCGGAGTTGGGCTTGGGCTGGCTTCGGGCCAGACCATCAGCAAATGGGCCGGGAACGCCCCGTCCAACGCCGTCACCCTCGACATGATGGAGCAAGAGATGTTACGACTTGTCGTTGACGGCCGAGAAAGCAAAGTCACCTTCGACGATTTCCCTTACTTTCTCAGGTCACACTATTCTTTTTCATCGTTTCCTCTGTTTCTCTTTTTTGAAAAAAAGAATCCCTTTCAAGAAATGAATATAAAATATAACAGATATTTTCACATGTTCAATCCAATGCTCTTCATTTTCCCAGACCTCCAGAATCGGGTTGTGTTTTTCCGTGAATTGCTGGAATAAAATTTCCAAGTCTTATTTCCCGGAAATTATAATTATTTATGAGTTTTCGGTTAACAAGTTTGAACAAAAATTAATTTTTTTAAGAGGAAAAAAATACTGTAATAAAATACATCTCAATTTCATAAGTAGTCATTGATGTTTTCTCACATAATTGAGTGGAATTTTATTTATTGATCAATACATACCCCGTATAAATTAGACTACATATTTTTTTTCCTAAAAAAAAAAGGTCTAAAACTGAGATTCTTTGGCGTCACGTGGGTAACTGTTTTATTGGGCTTTTCGGATAAGAATTGTTTCTTTTTTTTGCATGTCCTTTGCGTACTCGATCCGATGCATTTTCTTCACGTATATTTATAGTATATTTTTTATTTCCATTATTTTCAACCTATAAGGAATGAGACTACTAAAAGTTTCTTCTTTTTTGGGGAAATCCTCATTCTACGTGGTGATTCAAGTTTTCATAACCCGTCAAAAAAAAAAAAAAAAGTGCAAAAATGCTTTGTGTCACGACCACGAGTGATGCCATATTGACGATGCAAACGTGCGTCCCAAACTCACATTACATTAGTAGTGTGATGAACTTGTGGTCATAGGTTTGAATATTGGGTTATTTTTTCGGAGTATTAAATGTGAAGGCTTGTTTATTGCCAGCATATTTTAGAGTCTTTTAAATCGTGCTTCTATGTACCCCTTATTGACGGGACTAAGGTAACGCACTCCTCTTCTTAGGTGTAGGGCCTACAGCCTTAAACAAATATTCTTGTCAACCTCTGGTAAGGGGGGTATGTCAAAAAAAAGTCCCTCATATTGGCACTATTCCACAACTTAATCAACCAACAAAACCCATATTTAGAGTTTATAATTCCTCTTAGTCCACTCCCTGCGCTTCCTTTCATGTGATAAAGTAAGTAACGTTCATATTAGCCGGGAATGCATGAAATATTCATTTTGTTGAGTTGTGTGGAGTCTAATGTTGCCAAAGTTTGACCTTTGATAGTAGATTGGAGTGACCCGTTATAAACCGCGTGTGCGCTCTGTTTATTTAGTTCATTTTTTTTTATTGGTATTAGTATCTAGGTGTGCAACATTTTATCACCTCAAATTTCATGAAACCTAGATGGCTAGGCTAATCATTTCCTAAATTGAACATAACAAATATCAAATCTAAACTCTATTATCATCAATATGTACAGTTATAAGTTGGCTAATGTCCTTTATTTGGCTGATTTTGAATTTCAGTGAACAAACGCGAGTGTTGTTGACAAGTGCAGCCTATGTGCATCTTAAACATGCCGAGGTTTCCAAGTACACACGAAACCTTTCTCCTGCAAGTCGAGCGATTTTGCTTTCAGGGCCAAACGGTTTGTAAGATTAATATGTACGGATTTTTTAAATTTATATGTAATGTATATTTACAAACTTTTTTTCTTCCTTGAAGAGCTTTACCAACAAATGCTTGCCAAGGCTTTAGCACATTACTTTGAAGCCAAGTTATTGCTGTTGGATACAACAGACTTTTCATTGAAGGTATATGTCTTGATTTTTTTTTTTTTCCTTTGTAGCATTTGTTTTCTTGTTCTAATTTTTAAGATGAGTTTTTTATGTTTATCATTGGTTTCTTTTTTTTCACAGATTCAGAGCAAATATGGCGGTGCCAACAAAGTAACTGTAAGCTCTATAATTCATTTTTTACTATTTCTTTTGTTGAGATGAATAGGATATCTTATTCGAGCTTTTAGATGATTTCATTAGAATGTGCTCCCTAGTTAGAGATTGAATATTAAATTTTTGTTGAAATTTTTGTACAAACATTACATTCTGCCTTGAGTTCCTCAGTTCAACTTTCGGAAAATGGATTGCTTTTAAGAATCAATCTTGTTGTGTAGTGTTTTACAAGGTCTACTTCGGAGTCAACGCTAGAGCGACTGTCGAGCTTGTTTGGGTCTTTCTCTGTCCTTCAACAAAAGGAGGAACCCAAAGGTATATTTATTTTTTTTTTAAGGATAATTATCACCTATTTCATAATGCTGGTCTTTGGAGTTTCTGTTCTAGTCGTTTGCCGGCCTTAAGAATCTTTCAACTGAAGAACCTTTTGGTTTAGTTAGTAGTGTTTCAATTGCAGACAGACATATAAACGAAAGAAAAACATAAATATTTTTAATCACAATAGGATCACAATTGTATATGTTGTTCTGCCTTTGTCATAGCCTTGACTCGGAAAATTCTGTTGCAGCAGGCACCTTAAGGCGTCAAAGTAGCGGAGTTGATATCAAATCAAGGTAAGACATGTTCTTCCTTAATCACAAGAAGAAAAGAAATATACTCTCCTTTTCATTTGTTTCATATTATTATACTTTGGCTATAATCATGGTCCTCTCATTGCAGGGGAGAAGGTAGTAGTGCTCCTCCGAAGCTCAGGAGAAATGCCTCAGCCGCGGCTAATATCAGTGTCCTTGCCTCTCAGCCCACTGCAAACACAGGTTCTTTCCAACACTTTTCTCTCTACTTCAAGAAGATGCAGACTGTGATGAGAATATCTTTTTCCTTTAGCAATCAAATTTTTTTCTTGATTAAATTGGAGAATGCTATTTACAATACCTTAAAAAAATTGAATTTTTTTTCCACCTCAATTTTTTTAATCCCCTTTTTGTGTTTAGGCTCTCTCAAGCGAACAAGCAGCTGGTCTTTTGATGAAAAACTCCTTATACAATCTCTCTACAGGGTAATTTAATGTCATTTGTGGTATTTAGAATCTCATCAGTTAATAACATCTTATCATTCCTTTTTTTTTTTTTTTTTCATATCTTGATCACTGAGACAAAAATTGCACTCCCTTGCAGGTTTTGGCTTCGGTTTCAAAGTTCAGTCCCATTGTGCTGTATCTCAGAGATGTTGACAAGTTCTTGTCAAGGTCGCAGAGAATATACAACTTATTCCAGAAGATGTTGAAAAAACTATCCGGATCGGTTCTTATCCTGGGCTCGGAGATTGTTGATCCAAACGATGATTACAGAGAGGTGGACGAGAAGCTCGCTGCTGTTTTCACCTACACAATCGAGATCAGGCCGCCCGAAGATGAATCTCATCATGTCAGCTGGAAATCCCAATTGGAGGAAGACATGAGAACCATCCAAGTCAAGGATAATAGAAACCATATCATGGAAGTACTATCGGCGAACGATCTTGATTGCGATGATCTGGACTCGATCTGCATTGCAGATACAATGGTTCTTAGTAACTATATAGAAGAGATTGTAGTGTCGGCAATTTCTTATCACCTCATGCATAACAAGAATCCCGAATACAGAAACGGAAAGCTGATTATTTCTTCGAAGAGGTAAGGTTTGTGCTTTGTCTCTCTTAGAAACATATTCTGTGATTTAACATTCCACATGTTTATGATGTGTCTTCCTCTGTGGAACAGTTTGTCCCATGGATTGAGTATATTCCAAGAACGCAAATCGGACGGTAAAGATTCATTAAAACTGGAAGCTCAAGCCGAAACCTCTAAGGTTTGTTTGTTTATTTTGCATTTCTATGTCCTCTCTTTGATATGGAAGTGTTAAAAGTACAATTCTGATCTATTCCCTCTCCTAATCACAGGAAGCAGAAAGCAAAGCAAAACCAGAAATGAAAACTGAAGGTGGTACTCCTGAAAATAAGCCTGCAGAAGCTGAGACACCGGGTTCAGTTGCAAAGACTGACGCTGATAATTCGGTTCCAGCACCAAAAGCTCCTGTAAACTTCCAGTTCAAACTTTCATACTGTGCTTTAGAAATTTGAAAAAAATTTAAAGAACAAAATTAAGCTCAACTCCTCTGGAAAAAATTATGATTTAAACTCATCAAGTTCATGTAAATCATAACGGTTTTTTAACTTTCTTTTCCATACTTTTATGTTCTAGTATTGACATCGAGAGGATTTTTATAACTTCTTGACAGGAAGTAGTTCCGCCTGACAACGAATTTGAGAAGCGCATTAGGCCAGAGGTGATACCGGCAAGTGAGATTAATGTGACATTCGCCGATATTGGTGCCTTGGATGAGATCAAAGAATCCCTTCAGGAATTAGTAATGCTCCCTCTTCGAAGACCAGACCTCTTCAGTGGAGGCCTTTTGAAGCCCTGTAGAGGAATACTGCTATTCGGTCCTCCTGGAACTGGGAAGACAATGATGGCGAAGGCCATTGCTAAAGAGGCAGGAGCCAGCTTCATCAACGTATCCATGTCCACCATCACGTCGAAATGGTTTGGAGAGGATGAGAAGAATGTTCGAGCACTCTTCACACTAGCAGCCAAAGTTTCCCCTACAATTATCTTTGTAGATGAGGTCGATAGCATGCTCGGGCAGCGCTCAAGAGCTGGCGAACACGAGGCCATGCGGAAGATTAAGAACGAGTTCATGACTCATTGGGACGGGCTCTTGACAAAACCAGGCGAAAGGATTCTTGTTCTTGCCGCAACAAACAGGCCATTTGACCTTGATGAGGCAATTATAAGGCGCTTTGAAAGAAGGTATGAGTGTATATTTTGTTATTTTTTCACTCTCCCAAATTTGCTTTGAAGTTTTTTGGAACTATATAATCTATGGACCATGTTCTTATTGTAAAGATTAAAAAAATGAGTCATATTAAAATAATAATAAATTTATAAGGACAAGAATCTTTCTTGCTCTAAAAATAAAGAAAGACTTGTCGAAAATCGCTGATTGGGTTAACGAGGAAAGGTCGATCTTTTAAGATGGAATCACAGAGCCTTCAAAAGGTTCAGTTTCTTATACAGAATTGGTGACTTTAAAGAGAAAACCATTTTGTATTTGTAGGGTCCATTATTTGAAAAAATTAAAATAAATGAACTTATAAGGACCCCCGCTTTCTTATAACTTATAACATATGTATGTGTTGTGTGTTTTGAACAGAATTTTGGTGGGGCTTCCATCTGTGGAGAACAGGGAAATGATCTTGAGAACCATACTTGCAAAAGAAAAGGTGGAAGCAGAACTAGACTACAAGGAGCTCGCAACTATGACAGAAGGATATAGTGGAAGCGATATTAAGGTCAGCAAAGCGCTTGCATTTTTTTTTTTTTTTTTTTGATGAATAATTAGGTGTTGCTGACCATTACATTTCTGTGATACAGAACTTGTGCACAACAGCTGCTTATAGGCCTGTTAGGGAGTTAATACAACAAGAAAGATTAAAGGATTTGGTGAGTGAATTCATTCAAGATTATTCATGTTTCTCATGTTTCTTCTCTTTCTTTGCTTTGACTGTGGTTTTTTAGATTGTTAAGGAGGTTGAAATAAAGATTTGGAGTATATACCATGCTGATGAGAGCCTTTTTATCTTTGTAGGAGAAAAAGTGGAAAGCTGCAGAGGCCCCTAATACAAGGGAAGCAAAAAACACTGCAGTAACGGAAAGTGATAAAGAGGAAAGAGTAATTAACCTAAGGCCCTTAAACATGGAAGATTTCAGACAGGCAAAGAATCAGGTCAATGCAACCGTCTCTTTCTCTATCTCTTTCTAGTATACATTCTTTTAGATTACCAATTCTTCCAAAAACTTAAGATACACATGAAAACAATAAGTCCGCAAATAGGGTCAACACGTGACGGTAATTTTAAGGGGTGTTTGGAGGGTTTTGAACTCAAAACCTATTGCTCTAATACCATGTTGTAGTGAACTTGGAATCTACTGCTTTGATACCATGTTAGAGTTTGAAACCCACTGCTTTGATACCATGTTAAGAGTACCAATTCTCTCAAAATCTTAAAGCTGCTAGGAGGAGGACTAACAATAGTATTATATCCTAGCACATACAATTTGCCTCTCTGTTTAGGATTACATTCCCTACAAGTGTTTGAAGCCATGACTTTCAACATGTTCCCTTAACTAACATACAAAAAAATGCAATGATTGAACATATGGCATCAAGGGATAGATTAGAGATTGGTGTTTCAAATATGCGTTATGCATTCAATCTATGTAACTTTCGGACAAATTCTTATGGGGCTTCCTTTCCATTTTCAAATCGCAGGTTGCCGCGAGCTTCGCGGCGGAGGGATCTGTAATGAATGAGTTGAAGCAGTGGAATGACTTGTATGGGGAAGGAGGGTCAAGAAAGAAGCAGCAGCTGACTTATTTCCTATGAGGCTGGACATTACCAGAACACTTTGCATAAAAAGTTCAGAATATGAATGCTTAAACCTTCTTCCTTGGAGCTAAGCTTTTAGAGGCAATTCTGTGATTAGAAGTTTAAGGCAAACATCAACAATCTAAGCTTAGAAAACGAACTCCACTGTTTGCCTAAGTAATGTCTTTGTAAACTGTAATGTCATTATAATTGGTTTGTAGTTTAGTTTTCAAAGGATGTTGACATGTATAATATCTCCATGAATAAATGCAAGTAGTTGCTTCTTTTTCTAGATTGTTGTGGGGAAAAGGACCAATGAAAGAAAGGAAAACTTTCTGTTATTGAAATGTATTAAATTTTTCAAGTTTGGCGAAAAAAAAATCAAGGAAAACGGTAGGAATTTCAAACTATTATCTTTTTTTTTTGAGTAGTAAATGATGCTAGTGAATTGTGATTTTTTGATTGGTGAATTTATCTAGAATTAGTTAAAAAATAAATACTAAACAACTTGAGACTCATAGTTTTAATTTGTCCATAAATTAATATTTTATGAGAGTTTTGATAGAATCGTTCAACTATATGCATTTATTTTATTAATCTTTCAATTGAATGCTAGTGTAACGTCTAGCGTGGGCATACTGCCACATTGTTGTGGTTTTAGAACTTTGAAGAAGACGTTTCAATTATTTATTTAATATTATTTGGGGTGCTTGAAAGAATGATCTCAATCAAATAATTTCAACTGCAGTCGACGTAAAGCTCTTATATTCTATCGTGTGAAGCAAGTAAAAAGTTTGCTATAATATAAAACGTACATATTTTAATTATATAGTTTCAACTATTTTTTTAAATACTTTTATTATTATTATTATTATTGCTTGAAAAGATGATCCTACAATCTGCGATAAGCACTACCTAAATGATAGTGAGATTCTTATTGAGAATATGGGTTCTCACAAACGTAATACTACGCGTGGATAAATTCGATTCAAGGAGCGGCAACATTCTCCATTTCAATATTTATTATAATGTATCGTAATCAATTTCCAGAAAAGAAGAGTATCGTAATCGATTTCCAGAAAAGAAGAGGATTAAAAAGAAAAAAACAAGGCAAAACTTGTCGTTTACTTAATCCGGTGAATCCGGTGATAGGAAAAGAACTAAAAACAAAATGTGATCAAACTAGTTGACAGTGATGATGAGATCGCAAGTTTTGTTTGCCATCTATTTTCCAATCTTGGTAAAACTAATACAAAGATTTTTTTTTTTTATTTAATAGTAACCGAAACTGGTTGGTAAGCTTGTAACTTAACTTACATCATTTTTATCAGATAAAAAAGCTCAACCTATGTCCTTGTCATAATTTGATTACCTTTTTCGTATTGATTTTTCTTTTTTATATCCATAGCAAATAATTTCGGACTTGGTTTCTTATCTCTTGAATTATTTTATTTACGACGATGTGAACTGTTGGTCCACATGTATCAGATATCAAATATAATAATAAAAAGAGATACTACTGTATGACCAAAACAAAATAATTAAAGATGATCCTGTTGCAAGATCCCACGTTGCTATCTTATGTTAAACCTTTTACAAGGTAATGGAATGCCTTCCACAAAAGAAGAATAAATAAATATAACTTGAAGGAGCCTAATGAATTTTCTCTTCTAATTGTAAAGAATTCAAAAGATCATTTTAGGTCGGATTTAAGCCCATATGAATCGGATACCAATAACAATAGCATTGGACAAATACAAATTTACACTAATGACAACTTAAATATGCAATTCATATTTAGTTCTACCAAATTCCATGAAAGTAACACCATATACGCAGGAAAAACAAGTATAGAAAAAAAAAATCTCACAAAAACCACCCACCCACGATGAGAACCCAAACACCTAAGAAAAACGAGATGGAAAAAGAGGGCTCTAGCCAATCATGGATAAAAATAACTTAAATAACACCGGAAGACGCAGCTACTCAATATATATGTATATATATATATATAAAGTCAGCAAATAGAAACAGGCGTGGTCAGGTCGACCACTTCATTCTTTCTTCAATGGCCCCCTGGGAATCTTACTCAAAACCTTTACATCAAACACTGCGTACTGCTTCTTGATCTCAATAGATGCCTTCTCAGCGAATGAATCCACCTTGTCCTCGTATTTCTCGTAAAGAACGGGCACGGTATGAAGCAAAACAAATGCTGTATTACGATACAAAATTATGCAACCCATAATCATGGTAAGCATTCAGAAGATATAACTAATTCGCATACTTCTTCTTAACAAGTTACGCGCGGTAAGAGTAGATAAGTTGATTACCTGTGTAGAACAAGGTCAAGAAGCTCAACCAATTTCCCACTACAGATAGAACCCACAAGCCAGCAATCACCTAATAGACCACAAAATCAATAATCAAATCAGAAAATTTAATATTTTTGTTCACCAATAAAATCTTCCTACAGAGTTGAAATAAGGATACTCTGCTACGAAGTTTATCACTTCTCCTAAAAGTTTCGGTTAAGAGGTGTCGTTAGGAGGTGTGCTAATCTTAAAATTAACATGATAAGAACCAAAACAAAGACTTAATCACCAACGGATTATCAAGAGAAAACGGCAAAGTCAAGTGTAAAGTAATGTTTCAAGACAGAATTGTGAAGTAATTAACATACAGAAAGAAACTTCTTCAGATCTCTCCCTGATGCAATTTCACGTAGGATAGCCAAACCTCTATTGATCTCGATCCTAAGCGCAGCGGCAACCTGGAGAACAGGGTCCTCCGGGACATAGACATCTGGGATGCGTGGTGGAGACCTGAACAGAAATAATCGGGTTCAAACAATCCGCGACAACTATAGGAACAACAATAGGCATGATAATAAATGAGAGTTTTGGGAAGCATACTTATTAATGAAGGTTGAGGCGTTGGACCACAAGAACAACAAAGCGAGAGCAAGAATCAACAAGTGGCAAACAAGAGTAAGCAAATGGTATTCAACCAATTCGAACAGAACCCATATGACCGTGACAACTCCGAGCACTCCTGCAGATACCTTCTTGTCCCTCCACAAGAAAATATCGGCCGCTGTGGCATGAAAAGAATCAGTGTAAATGGATATTTTGAAGGCCAAAAAATCCTAAAACACAAATAAACAATTCTACTTCACCAAATACAGAGCTTATTTTTCACCTTAAAAAATAACTCAATTTTCATCTTCACTTTTGTTTAATAAGTCCGTAGAGCATTACACAAATACAGAATTCCCAGTTTTTCATTAAAAAAAAGCATACATATAATCTACCAAAAAATAGAAATTCAATGAGAAAGCAACATAATTTAATTAAGATATATTAAAATTCAAAATTTTTTCCTCAAAAAAAAAAAAAAAAACCTTGAAGAGGACGCTAAAGTCCTACATATCTGAACTTGTAAAAACAAACAAACACGCAAAATGATTGGAAACTCGAATAAAATAATCAGATCCAGATCCATTTCGCTCAAAATAACCAAAATGCAGAGAATTTCCAGTACGTGGAATTCAAAAATCTCATTGAAACCCCGCAATTTTCTGATCAAAACAACACTATCTATTTTCAAAAGAAAAGAAATCACTTTAACTTAAAAGTAACGAAAAATGAACAAACACGAAGAAAATAAAAAGAACACGATCAGAAATCGAGGGATCGATCGTGAACTTACGTTTTCCACCGCCGAGGACCTTGTGGACGGGCTTCTCCCTCCCGAAGAGCCTGTAAATCTTGCTCTTCAGCGACGAAGACGACGGTTTTTCCTTCTCATTGTCGGAATCCGACGACGACGAATCATGGCCATGGATCTTATCGCTGATCTTCTCCAGCAACGATTCCTCGTGGTGGTGTTCGCCCTCAGCCATGCCGATTCGAAATCCAACAAAAAAAAAAGGATTCAAATCAAATCCTCCGTTTCGAAACCGATGATAAGCCTCGACGATCACAGGCTTCTCTTCTCTCTCCTTCCTTTTTTTTTCTTTTTTTTTTGAAAGCAAAGAAAAAGGTCTTTTCCTTCCCTTCTACACTGTCCTTTTAAATACTTGGGGCAGAGGGATTTAATCCGAGCCGTTTAAATTTCGGCATCCGAAGCTACGTGCTTCGGTTCCGAACCTTTTTTTTATAATTTATTTTAAACTTAAATCACTAAACATGTGGAAATTAATTACATCTTTATGGTTTAATAACTGAAAATATTTGTACTCTCTTTTTTTTTGAAGGTAAAATTTTTGTACTCTATTAATTAATTCTGAAAAATTGTTCTCATAAAAAAAACTCTACGGAATTTTAAACTATTGCACACCAGGCATTTGATCACCTTTAAAAAAAAAAGGCATATGATCACTTTTATTAAATTTCATAAACCAATCTTCAAATTTATACTTGGTCTAAAATTACCAAAAAAAAAATTTAACGTGTAATTCAAAAATAAATCGAAAATCAAAGTAATACAAATACCCATCCCTTAAAAAAATATTTCTTTTTTTTCAAAAAAAATAATTTCTTTTTTTTTTCCCTTCAAGGTGACAATGCACATAATTTAGTACTACCTAAAGTTAGCAATTATTCATTTATTTTTCTTAAACTTGAAAGCCAAAGAAAGAGAAAGGGTATGTTTGTTTTGTAGTTCGAATCACGATTCGAATAATTTTATTACAGTATCTTCTCTCAAAAAAATTTAAATTTTTATTTAAATTTTTTATTCAAATCTACCACAACAGACTCGAAGAAGAACTTCTGAAGTGGGTTAAAAAAAAAGGAAATAGGAGGTACCATTACCATTTTTATTATTTTTTTATTTTATTTTATGAGTTCAAGTAATAACGGCGGTAAGATCGTCGACCGTTTGGCTTTGCTTCGCGTCGGTGAGATTTGAATTCAACGGGCGGGTGGGTGACATAATCAGGCCTGTCTCTTAGTGACACGTGGAGGATGGGCAGCTGTTTTCGTGGCTGGTAAAGAACCGACCGATTATTGATTATATGGAGCATGGTCGGCTCATTGGGCAGCCAAAAATAAAAAATAAAATAAAAAAGAGAGAAAAGAAACACCTTACTACCTTAGCCCTTAAGCAAAATTCTAAAAGGATGGATTTGAATTTTTTTCAAAACGTCTGAATCTATGTTGGGTTCGAATTCAATATTGATGTGTCTAATAAGGACGAATGCATATAGTTTTTTCTATACAATATTAAAAATGCTTAAAGACGCTTAACGTTTTTTCTTGGCCACGATTCGTCCTCGTTTCTTTTTTTTTATTATTATTATTTTTTGCTTTTTGTTACCTGTTTTTTAAAAAAACTATTTTTTTATCTTTTTGTTTTCCAACTTTTTTTCAAACATATCATCAACAAATCTCTCTTCTTCTTTTTTTTTTCGTTTTGCTTATTCATTACGCCATTATTTTGCACCCCTATCAAAATAACTTCTTTCAAATTTAGCTTTGATTATTTTACAATCTTATTTTCTATATGTTTATTTAGCATCCTTTTTTTCCCTCTTGTTTGCCCGATTAAAATATATCGTTGAGTTCTTCCAATTAACTTACTACAAAAATTTTCCCTTGAATGTGGCTTTTTTTGAAAGTTTTTTTTTTACGTCATCCTTTCAGTTATATTTTAAGGCACTTAATTTTTTTTTTTGAAATAATTCTTTTTTTTTTTCCCTTTACTTCTTCATTGCTTTATGTTTTCTCCTTATCAAAATAACTTCTTTCAAATTTAACCTTGATTATTTTACAATTTATTTTCTATATTTTTTTAGCATGCTTTTTTTTTCTCTTGTTTTGCCCTTTTAAAATATGTTGTTAGGTTTTTTTAATTAACCTACTACAACAATTTTTTTCCTTCTTTTAAAAAAGTCATCATTTCAGCTATTTTTTAATAAATGTATTCTCCCTAGTTTGTTCTTGTTGGGATAATTGAAATACCATTTCCCTTACTTTACTCTCATTATCATAATTTCTTTCATATGTACCAATGCTTAATTTTTTATTTTTTTCATTTCGTCAAGGATCCTCTATACTGTCATTCTTTTTAATGTGTTTTTTTATGTAAATAGTTTTTCCCTGCATGTTTCCGTTGAAATCTATCTTTTCAAATGTGCTTTTATTTAATTTTTTTCTTTTTGTAATCCTTTTTATATTAAACATCCGTTTGGCACTTTAGTTAGAACTAAGAGTTTCAACTAACTACAAAATAAAGCTCTCGATAGCTATAATAAAAACAAAAAATCGCTTCATTGTAAAGCACTCACATGATATAATTTTTAAACTTAAACTTTAATTCCAACTAAAGTGTCAAATGGCCTATAAGCAAAATACTTATAAAGACATTTGAGTTAATTGCATATTAAGCAATAACTAGTTTATACTTTATCGTTAAATAAATAAAATAAATAAAAACGATAATCAAAATTTAACACGAGTCTACAAAATGTTTCTTGGTGCATAGAAAAAGTTAATAAATACAACTTTCTTTGGTTGATGTATATGGTCAATATACATTATAAGCAAAGAAAACTACATGTTATACCACACTTTTAAAAGTTGTATTTATTCATACTATATTTTAAAAAAAGTATACCATATTATTATTCATATTATATATTAAGTTGTGTCACAGAAAAACATGTGTGTTTTTATTAAAAATAAATCTTAAAAAAAAGCATTTATGAAAATTCTATAAGTATTTTGGAGGATTTTAACTATAGGCCTAAAAACACATCCAACAGAAACACTATAAAAAATTTAGAAATAAATATTTTTTATTGAATAGAAACATAATTATGTATTTAATTATCAAATATGGACGCAGTTATAATTTTTCTTATAAAGCGAGAGTACAGCATAAATTAATAAAGGCACAATTAAGATTTTATACAACAATTGAGAGATAAAGTATGCATGATCAAAATTCATGCTCCTACTCACTTATATATACCTCCTCCATTGATTATAAGGTAATAAAAAAAACCAATCGTGTAAATTGATATCTCGTCGATTTGTGTTAGCTTAGTTGATAGGATGGGTTAAAGGGAGATTACAAGATCAAAAATCTTGAGAACCAACAACATTGTGTATAAAATATTAATAACAAAAATAATAATAATCTCTCTATCATAAAAAAGCTCCTAATAGAAAAGGGACAAAGCAAAATCAAATTAAGAGAATTACTCAAAGGAAAAGGAACTAAATTTCTTTTATAAAGCATTTGGGACTGAAACCAAAGGAGCCAAGTTTCCTTCTAGCTCGAAATGGTAAAGGAGGACTTTCCCCACTCTTTCTTGAAAAGGAATTTACCAACTTTTTTAGAAAAGTATAATATTTTAGTAATTTTACCATGACTTGCAAGTTGCAAGTCTCGTACAAAGAGAAGTTCGTTGATTAACTTTCCATCTAACTTGGGTAGAATAGACTCTGGAAAAATCATGCATTGGTTAAGTGAGAGTGATGCTTAAAGAAACAACAACACGTCTTGTTATTGAATGCTAATTCCACCGCAAATCTAATCAATGCCCATGCAAAGATATCAAATATGTGAACCCCACATTCTTCTCTTAATTGTTTATGAGCCACAAAAAAGACATTATTTATGGGACACTCAAGGATAAGAGAACATTTTACCTCAAGTTCTCCTGTCCATAAAGCTACAAAATTGGGTGGGAGAGGACAATAGCTTGAGGATAAAAAAGCTTCAAAATTTAGGAAATATGTGGCCCAACGGATGGTGAAGCCACCTTTGGCCGGGCAGCTGCCGTTGGCTCAAGGGCGATGCTCCATTAACAAATTTTCTTTCTTTCTTTCTTTCTTTTTCTGTTTTACAATTTTTCTAACTACTTAGAAGCACACGCCACGTGTCTGTATATTCCGCGGCTTTTGTACATTCCGCTTGTTATATTATAGACACTTAAAATTGTACAATATAATAGACATATCAGTACATATAAGATTACCATGGTAAAAGAAAAGAAAAATAGAGAAAAGGGAAATGATGTCATATAAAGAAAAAAAAAAAAGGAGCAAATAAAAGCAAAAGAAAAGGAGGATGAAAAAAAGAATGATAGGACCGACAACATAGATTATGACGTGGTGACGCGACATGAACCTAAATCTTTTTTTTTTACCGGTTATGGTCAAAAAATTAACTACAGATCATTTTAGTGTCAACTCAAAACTTGCCCCTCTAAAAAAGAATCATGTTTGAGTTAACCTGCATGATACTAAAACAATCAATCTAACCCGCAATTAATTATTTAAATATATTTAAATATTGTCCCTATTATGAATAGGGTGTTTAGGAAGTGTAGTTAGAGCCATTTTTGTGGTTCAAAGCTATAGCATATGAGAGTTTTATATTATAGCAACTTTTTGTTTTTAACTGTAGCATGTAAGAGTCTTATATTA
This sequence comes from Artocarpus hirsutus, assembly GCA_946598075.1. Taxonomy (NCBI): domain Eukaryota; kingdom Viridiplantae; phylum Streptophyta; class Magnoliopsida; order Rosales; family Moraceae; genus Artocarpus; species Artocarpus hirsutus. The sequence continues at coordinate 25,305 of CAMOHE010054552.1, read as the reverse complement.
TTTGGTAACCACAATTTTGGTTTTAACCGAGATTGCTAAACACCTCTCATACATACTCATAAGACAAAACTTTAGCTCACTTTATCTCTGACCAAGCTTCAAACTAAATTAAATTTAACTCTTGAATAATAAGAATATGATTTTAATTTGATCACTTGAGATTTTTTGTTTTGTTGGACTTGTTATTTTGTTAGTGTCGGATTTATTATTTTGTTAAATGTTTCTAAAAATTTTATGACAATTTTTTGTTGTTGTAATATGGAATTCATTTGATTTTGAGGAAATTTGTTTTATGTTTGTTTTTATGTTTTATTAATGTAAATTTAAAGCTAAAAAAAGGTCACGGGTTAGTGTAAATTACTATGGGTCATTGATGGATTGTGGATACTTGGTGTTTCATATGGAAGGGGTTAGTACGAGTTGTGTTTGTGTCAACTTGTGTCAGAATAGATCGTGTTAGTGTTGATATTTTTCAACTTATTTGTGTTATAGATCGGGTTCATGTCGAACTAGTTTATATAAAAATTGACCCTTAATTCGAAACCTGTCGACTAGAATTGTCAAAATTAAAAAAAAAAAGTAAGAGAGAGAGTGTGGGGGAGTGACATTTACCACACATTAAAAAGAGTACAAAAACATGTATTCTCTATAAAACTTTTATAGAGGCAAGAGATTTACCTCTTTAAACATTCCAACTGTAGTTTTTATACTTCAAATTGCAAGTATATTCAAATTTCAAACTTGGACTTCCAAACAAATAAAAAAAATGAAGTATACTATTAATAAGTTCATAATTGTGTGGATTAAGCGTTAAAAAGGAACTTATTTTGAAAGGGAAAAAACGAAAGAAAATATACAATAAAAATAATAACTAAAAGAGAAGGACAAAGAACTAAGAAAATAGCTGCAATGTATTTAGTTCAAAGTGTTTGCTTGATTCATTCTTAAAAAATAAATAAGAATAATAATAATAATAATAATAATAATAAAAGCTATTTTGTCCAATCATTCTCAAAGAGATTAATGCTCACTCCAAAAGCAGTTGGGAGCCTTTGACAAACGACCGCACACACACTGCTTCTGTCAAAGAGAAGCATCGGCTAATAGCGTGCTTAACAATGAGAAAACCCCAAAGTACAAGGAACCAAGGGACCAATAATGGGATGAATACTCATATTATATAGGGAAAAACCCTGTTGTGCTTTATTGTAAAGGCATATATAAATCCCCTCAATTAGAGCTTTGACAACTTTTTATGAGGCATGTTTTTCACAGTTAATTGTAGAGTGTGTTTGGGCATGTCGTTTTAACTTATTAATTTTAACTACTATAATGTAAAACTTTTATATGCTATAATGTTTTAATTATAACTTATTAGTTTCAACTATATTTGTAAATGTATAATTTTATAATGTAGTGCCAGCCTGTTGAAGGAAATAAAAAGTTACACAACACATGCAAAAAGCTGTACCACTCTGAAAAACAAATAAAAGAAACCTACTTTATCATCTCTGGAGTAGAAAACTGAAAATTGGTAATAGTAAGATGCAGTTAAAAATTAAAAGACAAAAAAAGTTTTCTAAGGTGGGGGATGGCCGTACTGGAATGCATATGTGTCTAGACGCTAAATTTGCTCAGAATTACATCTATTTGAAAATATATGTAAAAGCGATAGAATCTTGTACATATTTCAGAGTTCAAAATAAAACCCTGCCGCGAAGATATTTTCTTTTCATACTCTAAACAAAGAATTTTAATTTAAGAAAAATTAAAAAAATTAAAAAAATTAAAAATACGCTACACATTTGAAGAATATGCAATGAACGAACTTCAAGGAAAGCACATGCCTTTACAGAGAAGCAGCAGCAGCAAATATCTTTATTTGATCAAAGCCGTGCCCTCATGACTTTCATCTCACAGATTAGAACTGCTTTTGTCTCGATGAAGTAGCTGGAAAGAGAAGTACCACAATATAAATGATGTTGAGAGCAGAACATTGGTTTGTTGAAGGTTGAAATCTTATTGAACATGCTTGGCTAAACACAAGGGAATGACAATTTGAAGATCTAATTTTATGGACTATTTGAAGATCTAATCACGATTTGGAATAGTCATCAGAGTGTTTATTTAGCCCCATGTTGCTTAAAAATAAGGCCTTCATTGATTGGATTGGCCCGTCGTCCCTTAAAGTTGAAGTCCAAGAAAAGAAAAAAGTAGTTCTATGATTTTTCCTTGAACATTACTTCAGTCCAATTGTCGTGTCTTGTGAACATGGGGAGTACTAAAAAAATTTACTTTTGATGCCTCAAAATGTCTACATTATGCTAATCAGGAAAAAAACAATAGATAGCACAAGGGTCAAGAGAGAGTAACAAAGGGTTTTTCAGATTAGGAGATAAAAATGAACATAAAGTTCATTTGCTTCGGCGTGAACCCGTTTGGCAATGTTTTCAAAATAGGTGAAAATGTTTTTATTTTGAAAAATAAGAATTTTTGAAGAATTGTGTTGAAAATATTTTTGAAATTTTTGTGAAAAAACATGCAAAAATCTTTTCAAAGACTTTCAAAATAATACCAAACAGGTATAAAATTCAAAGTAAAAACGTTCATCTAAGCTCTTTGAAAAAGGACAAAAACGAGGGTAGATCTTTTCAACAACACACATGTTACCAAAGACAGCAATTTCACCTTAAAGTGGACATCTCGCTTAAGTCAGTTAATATTCCCATAGACGACTCATATCTGACAGACGACAAACAAGACAATGTGTCCTTAATTGAGATATTTTTAAAACGACAGCTTCATAAACAAAAATAGCACAAGGAAACAAAAACATAGTTTATAAAACTACAATTTGGCGCATTTACTTCGTCACAAGAGCAAGAGAAAGTGTGATTCCTTTACGGCTTTACCATTCGTCTGTTTACCTATAAAATATATAATAAAAGATTTTGTGACCCACCCAATATGCAATTATTGATACCAAATTTATATATATATATATATATATATATATATATATTCTAAATAAGCTCACATGTTATAAATATTATGTTAAATTACATTTTAATAATTGCATCGATAATTTACTATTACTTCGTTCGATAAACACTACCAAAGGAATTATATTGTTTTTCATTACGCCAATTAATAGATAGATAAATACTAAAAGAAATTAGTGATTCTTATTCTTATTTATTTACTATATTTTCCGCTACGTTACATTTCTAATTACATTAATTTATTTTGGAAATGGCATGGCTTATCAACCATATCGAAATTTGCCGGCGAAGAAGGATAAACCATAAGCAATATTCCTAGGCCAAGAATAATCGTATAAACCAAAGGCAAGAAACGACAGCATATTTTCTAAAGGACAACGGTTTAAAGAAAAAACATTCCAAAATACGACATCGCCGTAAAACGACAATGAGTCATACAACGAGTGTACTTTATTTATCTACACATCATGTTTTTGAGGAGAGAGAGAGAGAGAGAGAGAGAGAGAGAGGAGAGAGAGGCAACAATTATAAGAACATCACTACAAATGATAGCAGCTTAAAACAAAGAATGGCAAGGACCATAAAAACGTCATATACGTTTTGAACGACAGAAATTTATAAACTGTTCATTTGAAAACAATGAAATATCGTTGAAAGTTGAAACGAAAAAGAAAAATCCAGCAAGAGAGAAAAAAAAAATTAAGCAAAAGAGAAAAACGACAACAGCTAAAAAACAGACATCTTCAAACGACAGCACATCTTACAAATGATGACGGTTTTATAAACCACAAAATATACCAAAAAATAAAAATGACCTTTGGAAGGATCAATAGATATCCTGTTTGTTAAAATCGTCGGTATATCCCAGAGTCGGTATTTGCTGAAAACGTCAATGAATGTTATAAACGACAGTT
>CAMOHE010054552.1:0-14779 GCA_946598075.1 Artocarpus hirsutus | reverse complement strand
TTTTTACTGTAGCAATTTTTTTTTTATTGTTACTGTAACATGTGAGAACTTTTTACTATTTATAACTGAGATTGTGGTGGGAACCACTCACGCCAAACACCCCTGTACTCTTCATTCATGAAAGGGAGAACGAAACATATTTGATTAATTTAAGGTCTTTTTAATTGCGAGTATTTTTCTCCTACTTATCTTTTTTCTTGGAAGATATTTGCATGAGTAGTAACAAAGAAAACACACACACAAAAAAAAATTGCTTTATTAATAGAGCAAAATAATGCAAGCCTGTGTAAAATATTTCTTAATTAGTAAATATTTGTACTTGGCTTTCTTTTGTTCTAGTTTCTTATTTCCATTTAAAAATATTTGAATTCGTGTCGCGCTTTGTCTTGTAAAAAGCAATTTCGTTTAAATTTTGGGTAGAGTGATATTATAAAAAGAAAATAGAAAAAAAGGTGGAGTAATAGATATAATATATTAACCAACCTATATATATATGTATATATTTATTAACACCTCATTTATTTTTGTTGTTAGCAGTGCAACGAATCCCGATCTCCCATTTCAAGAAAAAAAAATGCAATGACTTTGAAAGTACCATCCACCTAAATTTCAAAGAACTATTGAAAAAACCCGTCCACATTTACTTCCAAAATCATTATCTTTGTATCATTCAGGTATTTGTCATTTCAGAGGCATGTGTGTCCTCTTAAAAGACTCTCAAAATTGTTCATTAGTGTCCCACATATGGAGTTATGAAGCACTGTGAAAATGCCATGAAAAATTGATGGTTTGGCTAGAAAAGAAAATCATGAAATTATTAAAGTATTTAAGAACCAAATTTCAACACCAAGCTACGATATAAAACACTCTCTACTTTCTTGCTATTTTCTTTCCCGATAACAACATTAATGAAGCTTATCAACAAAAAACAGAAAGACAGATGATACATGGAACGGCTGCAGAAAATGTCAGACATGCAACCACAATTGTCAACTTGGAGACCCTATCGTGGCATAACAAAAATACGTATTTCCAGAAAGATTGCATGCAAATTTATATCACGATCAGTTCCTTTGATTTTAATATAAGCAATGACACGTTTGACTTTCTCAGTTTTATCTGGTCCCACTTTTGTATTAAATCACATTTAAGATAATAGAGAGGTTGTGAGGTCGCTTTCTTGGGACCCTTTATGAAGAAAAGAACTTACACCTATAGAGCAAGATGCTGTGGGTTGAAATGAACGGTCACCAAATGAAGTGCTTGTAAGTTCAGTTGCACCAAATCTGAACCTTTGCAGCAACTACTGCTGCCTAGTCGGCCTAGCTAGAGAAATTTAAAAAAAAAAAAAAAGACAAGGGAAAAGAAAATTAGGGAAACTGCAGTGACAGATCTGATACATACACCATTTGCAATTTAGTGAAGGAAAAGGTGGCTTAAGGAGTGCAGTGAAATTGGTAGAAAGTGTTTCAGATGCTCTTTCTCCAGTAAATAACCAAAAAAAAAAAGAAGGCTTGTATGATGAAAATCCAGATTCTTGAATTCAAGATCTGAAATACCAATGCGGGAAAGTTTTCATTCGAATTTAATTTACTATTCTTCAACCATTTTCGTCAATTTCACAGCAAAAAATATCACCCATAAATTACATTTGAGAAGTCTAATGTAATACGGGCGTGTGCATAGCAGAATGTCTGCACCTCCTACATTTTCCACCTTAGGATTTATTTTGAATGGCTAATAAGTGGGCACTACTGGTAGTGCACCAGAAGTGAGCATTACCGCAGCTTCTCCTAAAAAATTGTGCTGATTTTTTATTGAACAATAACATGGCTATATATTTTAAGTATTAGATAAGAGGACAAGCATAATTTGCCCATAAAATGAGATATAATAATTGAAATTTTGAAAGAGGATAGCGTTCAAAATTAAGTTTTAAAGTTTGAGTTCGGACACTATAACTGGGACATCATTAAAATTCTTATAAAAGCTTTGGTGCAATAGTTGAATTTGAAAGATCTGTGTTGTGGGGGCATATATCTCTATGCAACAAAAGTGGTTTTAGCATCGATAGTATTCAACACGATAATTTTTTTTTTCTCTTTTTATTAATCATGTTGATCTATACTGGTGCTCCAAAACAGCCCTCTCAAAAAAAATAAAAATAAAAAATACAAGAATGGGCCACAAATCCAACGGTAGCTATCAAAAAAATCATTTGGATTTGATGAGAGGCTTTTCCCTTTTCCCTGGCCATGGTTACTCTGGATGGAAGTACTCAATCAGTACAGTCTTTCTCTCTCATGTGTGGACCTTTTCTGAAGGAGGATGATCAACGGTCCAGATTGGGCTAAGCTAGCGTTGAATTTTGTGCTGTAGAGGTCAAAACTCTTTTTCATTTTATTTTATATATACTTTTTTGTTTAAATTGAGGCAGAAGTTCCTTGTTATAAAATTAGGTCCTCCCACCCAGACTATACCAACTTGCATGCCCGCCACGTGACACGTATAGTGGAAATTAGGCCAAAATAGGGTTGAGTTTACTCGTTTCAGAGCTGTAACTTGTAAGGAGAGAGAGAGAAAGCGGTGCACTGTTACTTTTGTGTGCTAAAAGTAAATGTCCGGGGTGAAAACAGAGGCTCAGTCCCAATCACAGCCTAAGTCTAGGCTCCAAAGCTGCAGAACATGAGGTTTTTTTTTACCCTTTTTCATTTCTCCTTTGCCTTTTGTGCTCTCTTCTGGGAATTTCACTCCACTAGGGCGTCCCAGAGGAAAGAGATTCTTTGGTCCAGTTCGCAGGGTTCATAATTGAGTTGGGTAGTAGGATTGGAGAGGATTGTTTTGTGTAACCATATTTTCTCCCATTTGGCATAACGGCCCCTACTCACATAACAGGCTATTAGCTAAATGGTGAGTACGGCTCGGATAATTGCGCTGTTATGTTTGGGCTGTCAGAGCTCTCAGGCGCATGGAATGTGCAATGTACTCGTCAACACATGACCTACCAAACTGAACTGGCGGGAGCGATGAAAGGTGTGTTTGGACATGCAGTGAGAATGAGAATTATATAGTTAGAACTAAAATATTATAGTATATAAAAATTTTATATTATAATATATTTTTGTTTTATATTATAACATGTGACAGTTTTATATTATAATAGTTGAAATTAATTAAGTTTTAATGATGATATTAAAAAAAACCGAAAATGTAACATCCGGACTACAACAATGGCAGAGCAGATTACAGGCTTAATTGCAAAATTTTGGGATTAGCACGATCAGAATGCTTAAAGCCCTAGTGCAAAGCATAGAGTCACGCACACGGTCAAAACGCTGGGTGGTCTTAGTCCAAAGTTTGTGATCATATGGCAAAACTGATAAAGGTACAAGGACTATTTTAAACATATAAGAAAAACTGTATTTTAATAAAAAAGGGGAATTGTCAGGTTAGATTTTAACCTTCCATAAAAGTGTTATTTTGGTTTATTGTATAGACCTTAACTTTTTATTTTAATTGCTCAGAAATTTTTCATTAAAATTGTTAAATTAGTTTGGTTTTTACCCAAAAAAATTTAAAACTAAAAAAAAAAAAACAAAAAAAACTAAAAACTCAAAAAAGAGCTTCGCCTACCTCATCTTTCCTTCGACTTCCTCAACAAATCTACTCTTTCCTTCGTCTTCCTCTTCCAAAACCCCTCTCTTCTCTCTTCTCTCTTCTTCTTCACTTTGTTTTTGATCTTCTCTCAGGAAAAGAAAAAGAAAAAAGAAAAAAAAGCTTTACATCTCTGCAACACTACAAAAAAGGAAAAAGAAAAAACCCAAGTCAAAAATGTGGTAGGAAACCAAGTCAGCTCCTTCTTCCCCTGACAAAACCGATCAGAGTGCTTCCATGTCAACATTGGAGGTAATGTTATTCACAATTTATAACCTGCTGCCATTGGAAATTCTGATCTTGGAAACCAAGTATATGAATAAAGCAATTGAGAGAAAAACTAGAACTGGGATTAAAAATTGTAACCCGATAAAAATCAAGGAAATCCAATCAATTTGTGAATATTTATGTTTTGGAAGAGTTCAAGAGCTGCTAGCACTTTTCGAAGTGGTTGTTTAAATCGTTGATCTTCAAATACAAGTAAAAAGAAAACACTTAATCAACGCCATAAACCCTAAATTTTTAGCAAAATTCCAAAATTAGGGGGAAAAAAGAGAACTTGATGATAGCAGAGCATCTGACCGCTAATCCTTATTCCCATTCTCAATCGCCTCTGCCAATTTCTCTACCACCTGTAATTCCATCAAAGACTCCTAAATTCAAGACATCGTTTGATAGAACACAAAAAATTTATGCAAAATTTGAGGTTAGGGTTTCCCGAACCCGCTTTGAGGACTTCCATGTCACCCACAATGTCCCTGTAGTCCAAAACTTGCCATTTGCTATTGACCCCACCTCAGGACCCAACACCCCACCCCCACAAGATCTCTTCCTCTCTCTCTCCATCTGTTCTTTTTTTTTTTTTTTTTGTTTGGGCGGGATTGGAATGATCGGTGAAACCCAAGTTTTTGGCGAGTGAAATCATCCTTGTGAGTGAATAGGGAGGGGGATGTCGGAGGAGGGAGGAGAGTGATGGGGTGGAGATTTATTTTTCTTTTTTTGAGTTTTAGATTCGAAATTTTTAAGGAATTATATTTAATTTTTGTTTCTTTTTTATGGGAAGATCTAATTTTTGTTTAAAATGTATATATACATATATATATATATATATATATGTTGTTTTATGCACATTTACCGTCCCTTCAATTAAATTGATCTGTCCGCAAGTAAAATAAAAGATTGGGGGTGGTTCAATAAAAAATATTAGGGATCAAACATTAACTTTTATGAAAGTTGAGACTATCAGATCAATTTATTCCAATGAAACCCATAGCAAAATCTGATGTAAAGGTTGAAAGCCAAGCTGTCGAGACACGCCACGAAGCCTGTAAATAGAAGTGGGTGCAAGGAAAAATGTGCGCTTTTCCTGGTTTCTTACTGAAACTCTGTCATTCTACATTTTGGATTTTCTTTTTTTTGGATAAATTTTTGACTTGAACGTCAAAAGTTTTTCTTACAAGAACCTCAATTTTTAACTTTGGGAATCAAGTTATGAGAGTTTTTAGAAATCAAGTTTCTAACACTAAAGTTTTAACATTTATAATATAAATGTTTCACATGGTATAATATGAAGTAAAAATATATTACAGCATAAAACTTTTACGTGTTTTAGTGTTTAAGTTTTAAGTTGGTTACCAGACACTCTCTTTAGAGTTTCAAATAGAGATTGAGGTTAAGATTCAAGTAGATTTTCTTGCAAATTGCAATGAATACTAAAAATTAAATATCTTTTAATCAAATAAAGTATAAAAATTTAAAGATTAATGACATAAATGTCTAAATATGAGTGTATACTTTAAAAAATTCTACAATTTTATTTGATCATAAATTGTCTATAATTATATGACATTATTATTATCCCTAATTTCAGGTCTATAGAGATTACAACTTTACTGTAACAAAAATAAAGCTTATAGATAAAAAAATATCAACAATGGTTGTGTAAAATATGTAAACATATTCATTATAATAAAGACCATTACTTTATGATGATGATTGTAACCACATTCATGATTAGCAAAATTAACCATGTGTTTTGCAATGGTTCTCACCATAAATTTAGTTATGAACAGTGTAAAGCTTTCACATGCTACAGTAACAATAAAAAAAAATGCTACAGTGTAAAGGTTCTTACATGCTACAGTAAAAGTGGTTCCCACCACCCTTCTAAACACCCTTTAAACAACAAAAACTCAATAGTGATCAACAAACGAAAGCATGAAAATTACATTATTATAAATTCTAAAAGGTTAAATATTTGTTTACTATATGCAACTATGAGTCATTATGATAAAAATTCCAAATTTATAGCAATGAAATAAGATTGTAAATTTAAAAAAAGCTATAATTTTTGTGTAGTATTCATTGACTCTTCAAATTCGCTTACACAGGGATAGCGTCTATTGTGATTCAAGATGCACAACTAAATAACCATTTCATTTTCTCATTAAAAGGGGTCGTCCATTTTCATCATGGGTTTTGGCTTGCACCCCAAATAAATGAATAAATGATTGATACACATTATAAGCGACGTGTTAATGGTGCAAATACGCCAGCTCCCAAGATTGGAAAATTTTTCAAGACTCAAAATTCAAAAAGCGTACCTTTAATATAAAAGCAAAGCACGAAAATTCAAAGGTGAGTCACACTCATGAACATAGACGAATGGCTATTTGCTCTTAAACACAATACAAATTAGATTAGCAAAAAAAAAAAAAAGCGATTTCTCTTATAGGTACCAAAAAAAATTAATAATTTTTTCAACATTAAAATTATAAAAAATTTTAACCAAATTTAATAATTTAAAAACAAGTATATATTATCAATAAAAGAAAAAAATATAAATTGCACGAGAGAAAATACAATACACAACTCTCTAAGAGAATATTTACAGTGAAAAAACAGTTTTATATTATCGACAATGCATGTAGTTTTATAGGATGTTTGGAAGGGTGGTGAGAACTATTTTTACTGTAGCATGTGAGAGCTTTATACTGTAGCAATTTTTTTTATTGTTATTATAGCATGTCACAGCTTTTTACTGTTTATAACTGAGTTTGTGGTAGGAACCGTGGTTCCCACCACTATGCCAAATAGGGGTTTAGTAATTAAAATAAATTTTTAATAATATAATTTACGATTGTTAGGTTAAAAATTTAGAGGCTGTTTGACAATGATAGGATCCATTCAGTTTCTACCACAAACTCAGTTATAAATAGTAAAAAGTTTAAACATGCTACAGTAACAAAAAAAATTACTACAATATAAAACTCTCACATGTTACAGTAAAAATGATTCCTACTATTAGTTTCCACCATCTTTTTAAACACTAACGTATACTACACGATACAAAATTACCAAATACACCGCAAGGATTCCCATCTCGCGAACACACCTTATACAAACCCAGCAATTTCAAACAAGTGCACGGCCGTCGTACGTGCTCCGACTACTCAGTTGTTGTCTTCGTATTCTCCTCTCTCTCTCTCTATATTAATCAAGGCCCCCCTCAGTTTTCCGTCTCTATTATCTACTGACGCGAGGACTGGTCTCACATGACTCTCTGCAACCCACGTCCTCCACACCCAAAATAAAATTAACTTCCCCCCCCCCCAAAAAAAAAAAAAAACAAAAAACAACACTCTCTCTCCTCTCTATCTCTCATCGGTTAAAGCTTTAGCCTCTAACCTCCCTCTTCTTCATATACACACTGGTCTTTCCTCCCTTTCTTAACCCAAATATTTCTCTCTCTCTCTCTCAAAGTCTCTATAATCTCCCTCTCTTTGTTTCTCTTCTTCCATTCTATACTGGCTCTCCCAACAATGGAAGCTTTCAGCTTGCTCAAGTACTGGAGAGGTGGTGGCGGCAGCGTCGTCGGCGTCGGAGATCATGTCGGCGTTTCCTCTGCTGCTTCCAATACTTCAAAACCCATAACCGCCAACTTAGTCCCGGACACCGACGACGAAGAAGAAGAAAACGACGACGACGGACCTTTCTTTGACTTGGAGTTCTCCGTCAACGACGACGAAGAAGAAGAAGGAAACGACGAAGATGCAGAAGAAGCTTGTAATGACAAAACCCAAAAAGAAGAAGAAGATGATGACGATGAGGTGGAGGAGAGAGAGTTCAAATTCACTCTTTCTTCCGGTTCCTCTAGCAACGACTGTTCGGACATTATTACTGATCAAAACCTGTCTTTATCTCCTTCCGACGACCTTTTCTTCAAGGGAAAGCTTGTTCCGGTCGAGAGCACCACCACTTTTGCTTCTGATATTATTCAGTCCAATTCCAACGACTCAAAGCCAGTAGCTCAGTTCCCCGTTTCGCTGATGAAATCGGCCACCAAGTTTCGGGTCTTCATGCTGGGGCTGAATAAGAAATCGAAGGCGAATAATGGTATTAACTCAGCCACCGATGAGAAATTATCAGAGATTAAGGAAGAGAGCTCGAAAAACCGAAAGCAACCGCGGCAACAAGGAAAGTTCTTCACTGTCAAATTTAAAGTCGAAGAAGTCCCCATTGTGTCTCTCTTCACCAGAGACAATAGCTCCAGAGTTTCCAACTCTTCTTCCAAGCAAAACTCGGACAACGATTCTTCTTCTTCGTCCTCTTCTAATTCTTCTACTACAGAGGAGAAACGTTTCGCCAAGGAAGTAATGCAGAGGTATTTGAAAATGGTGAAGCCTCTCTACGTTCGCGTTTCGAGGAAGTACGGCGAGAGGCTGAGGCTCTCTGGCCGGATCAGCCTCACCAGCCCTATTTCGAAATCTTCTTCGCCGGCGCCGGAGACGACGGCTGAGAAGAGTTCGGAGCCGGAGGTGGTCGTTTCTGAAGCTCCGGCGAGCAATAATGGGAAGAGCTTGAAGGCGCAGGTGAACTTGCCGGCCGGGCTCAGAGTGGTCCGCAAGCACTTGGGGAAGAGCCGCTCGGCGTCTTCGGCGGCACCTTCCGCAGCGGTGACGGTTGCGGCTCCGCCGGCGCCGGGAACGGCGTTGTCTAGGAGACGAGACGACTCGCTTTTGCAGCAACAGGACGGCATTCAGAGCGCCATTTTGCATTGCAAGAGATCCTTCAACTCCCTTAGAGGTAATTAATTAATTATTTATTTTATGATTATCAGCGATAATTATTAATCATTTTCACTATTTTTTTTGTCTTGGGTAAAAAAAATATAAATTAATTTTTTTTTGGGGGTTTAGATTCGGAGGCTTCTTTGTTGTCACGATCTGCGAGCGATCCATCAAGAAAATTGCCGGAAGTGGCTAGAGTTTGACTGATCAACGGTCGTGATTTCTCAAAGTGAAAAAACAAAAAAGAAGATAACGAGTTTATTTAATATATATAAGATATGTAAATTTATTTAGGATTTATAATTATTTTAGCCTCTCCCTCAGTCCCTTGTGTAAATTCAGATAAATCTTTCAAAAGGGTTTTTGGTGATGATGACTAATGAGTAGCAATGAAGCTTCCCTCTATCTGCTCTGCTGCCATTGCAAAGCTCTGCTTTATGTGAAAGTGAAAGGAGAAGAAGAAGAAGAAGAAGAACCAGATCTTTGTATCTATTATTTTGTAAAATCAGTAATACCTCTAAATTGTTCATGACAATTCAGGAATGTTATAAATTTCTACTTTCCCCAAAGCTATTATTATTTTTTCTTTATTTTTTTGAGATATTTTTAGATTTTTATCAAACAGTTGGGCCACATTGGACTGACTGATTGATTGATTGATTCTTTGATTAACTTTAAAAGTAGAAAAGGGTTAAGCTTAATTTAAGTGGGTTAAGAGTTGTTTATTGGATTAGGGTTAATGGATGTCCGAGTCAAGGCTTAAACGCTTTTCTTTTAAGTTGGTCAGAGAAAGAGGGAAAAGTTGAGACCAAAACAGTTACAAAAGGATTTTTCTTTTTCTTAAAGGAGGAGAGAGAGCAGACAAGGGAGAGGTTAAAGACCCAAAAGAAAGGTCTGATTAGAGATGAGAGTGGGAACATTTGCACGCCCAAAACACGCACGCAAGCACATTTAGGCACACGAAGAGACTCCCATATGACTCTTTTTAATTTATAACTTTTTTTTTTGCATCAGGACCCCTTGTACCTACCGTTTTAGCTAATTGACCCTATGAACTTATAATTTTGTAAATTTATTCTTTAAACTTATAAATTTGTTGCAAATCATCTCATTTGTAATTATGTTATTTTTCTTGATAGTGTAATTTTCGTATGTGTTGTTTTAAGAGTATAACACGTCTTCTTTTTTTTTTAAATGTATCTTAGCCTAAATTTATGTTTAAAACAAGTTAATGCAAAACTTGTAACAAATTTGGGTTAAGATACATAAAATTGGTTATTCATGTTATCTATTTACAGCTATGTAAAAGTTACTTGTCAGAATCCTATAAAAAAAAGTTTAACACAATTATGAACGAAAGAATTTGCAACAAATTTGTAAGTTTAGGTGAGAAATTGCCAAATAAAAAAACTTGGGGGGAAATTGCTAAAAACTATAGCTTTGGGGGGCATTGGTGCAAAAGAGCCTCATGTAAAATATATGGTCTAATCAAAATCGGTCTTAGTGGATTGGAATTCGTGTTTAGAGGAGCTTTGGCTTTGGGTTGATAGTTGATGCAGCTAATTTGTTTGGTTGTGAAATTAAACACAGCAAAGCTTGCTTTGCAGGAGATTTCAATTTGTCTCCTTGTGGCCAGTGCTTGGGTCCTACAAAGCCGCGGGCTCCGTTTGGTTGCTCTTTGCAGTGCTGCTGTCTACTGCCCACTCTGCTGTCGTTTCTTGGTCAATTTTCAGAATCTTTTACACATTGTTTCTTCTTTTGCTGGAAATTCAGAATCCCACGCACACCACTCATGATATGGGAGCTCCTAGCAGGAAAGCAAAGGAGGAAAGTATACCACCTTTGCTAGTTGGGGAATAGTTTGTGGTCAAAAATACTTATTGCGTGTGTTATCGAACATTGTTAACCTCTCATGTTTAAAGTAACAAGAATTCAACTGTGGGGTTTTAGAGAAAAAAAAAATATATAAGAGGAGGATTCTGTTTTGAATGGTTAAATATTTTATTTTTTGTATATTGTTTATTTTAATGCAATTTTAACAAGATTTTTGCGCCTTCGTCTAACATCTTAAGTGAAATTTACAAAGATCATATGTGGAACTCAGAGGTATGATTGTAGTCTTACTATGAACAAAGGAGATCGATTCTTAGATAACAGAAAAGAGAGAGCCCTTATAGATAATACGTTTGCCGTCACGTCGATTAAACAATATATTTAATGTCCATAAATATGCACTATCAGTGAAGGCGAAGGCCCTTACTGTAGAAAAACCCTAAAAAAGCTTAGACTTCTGTTAAAAATACCTCTTAGTAGAAAGCTCCTTGAAACAAAGGGCTGTTCTGAAACAGGAAGAAGATTTCCCACACCAATACTAGTAACGTGATATATTTATGAATTTGAATGTTAAAATTATAAAATGAAACAATATATTTGCGAAATGTGCAGACTTTAGTGTATGTCAAGATTGGTGCAATCTTGCCCGGGTTTTTGAAATAAGTAACCTTGGAAAGATTAAAATATTAAAAGGTGTAGTTTACAGTGTGCACAAACCAAATATTGATTGAATTAAAGTTGTGGAAACATATAGAAAAAATTTTAATGTTGTCACGTTCAGCGGATGGAACTGAGCATTGCAAATATATAAATGTGTGTGTATATATATATATATATATTTATATATATTTATATATATTTGAATGACACTTCCCTGAAAGCTTTTAATATCAAACCCTGCCCCACCACAGCTAACCAGTGCCTTTGTTATTTACATTTGTTGGTAAGTGAAATGAATTTGAACTTGCCACCTTGTCCCCTATTTTAATAAGAGAAGCGGGTTTGGTGATCAGAAATGGCAACGTATGTGCTACATTTGGGTAGTATAGTAAGTGAACAATTTGTAACTTTGGTCTCAATAAATGAAAATTCAGGCGGATTGCACCCTTTCTTTTATTATTGTAGGAGTGAGAGGAAACATTACTGGAACAAATAGTGTCAATTTATTATTTTATTGTGGGAGGGTATCAACCCCTAACTCAATTGGGTGATTGAGAAAGGATATTGGATTTATTCTTGTGAGCCCACTTTAATCAGGAGAACGGATGGGGTCATTTTTTACAGTTTGAACTTTGAAACTATTTTTTGAAAAATTGTTACAGAAAACACTGCTGTAAAAATGATTAAAACTATAAAAAATGTTTGAAACTATTTTTGCCAAACAAACTATATGAATACATCTTATTGCTTCTTTTATTTACTAAGAGCAATATCATTCATTTCACCAAGAAAAATGAGAGTGAGAGAAGAGGGAGGGAGAGAAGAAAAAAGAAATAAAAAATTGAAATAAAATGTTTTTTATAATTAATTAGAATTTAATGATTTTATTTAATTTTTAATGCTTGTTATCTCAGCAAATCCGTTAACATTATAGGCGGAATAAGACAGATGGGGGCATTTTTAATGGTTTTTTGTAGATCGAGGGGTGTGTTAAACGGGTTTAAAATTAAAGACAACTTAAATTATTGTAATAGATAAGAGGGATTTGTGGAAAACAATCTTAAAATAAAACACACGCAAAATTTTTTTAGTAGTTCATTTTCAATATTACGACTCATCCACTTTGTCGCTTCAAAATTTTCACTATATACAAAAAATAGAAATTGGCCTCACAACTATCAAATTGTCTTACAAAACGTCCCACTTCTATCTACCCCAGTCTAAAAATGTCTACAAATATATATATATATATATGTAAATAAAATATATATATATAAATAAAATATATAAATGTATATATATGTATAAATCCTTTTGCCCAAAAATTAAGACAGACAGATGCAAAATGTAAAATACCTAAAATATCCTCAAAATAAAATTTTCCAAACAACGTCAAACATCCTAAACTAACTTTTTCCCCTTCCCTTGTGCTATTTTGGCCTTGATTTATGGATTCTTAGGATCCCATATATCTGTCTTACTTTGCTCAACTGGATACTTACAAGGTAATAAGTCCAATTCGACCAAAGTAATAGTTTAATGTACAAAAGAAGTGTCACATCTTCCGAGGATAATTTTTTAAAAAAATCCATTTGTTGGAATAGCATTTGACCTTTTCTTTCCCTAGTATCTCCTTCACATGTGAATCAGAAAATTTGTTATGTTCTATGTGTGACCACATACCGCG
Organism: Artocarpus hirsutus; assembly: GCA_946598075.1. NCBI lineage: Eukaryota > Viridiplantae > Streptophyta > Magnoliopsida > Rosales > Moraceae > Artocarpus > Artocarpus hirsutus. The sequence goes on along the minus strand of CAMOHE010054552.1, from coordinate 1,876 downwards.
TGTCCTGTAATATTACTGCAACGTTTGCCATATGGCTCTGAAGTCTCATCTAACTCATTACCAAAAAAAATAAAAAAAAGGGTCAAATCTAACTGCCACTTACTTCTTTGGTTGGGATTTTGATATGCAAGGATCCATTACAATACTAGAGAGTTATCCGTTTTAACTTAAATAATGTAAAATTTTTATATACTATAATGTAAAATAAATATATACTACAATATAAAATTATCATATGTTATAATAAAGCAAAAGTATGCTGGAATGTTAAACTCTCACATGATACAATACTTTTAGTTTTAACTCATTTTTCAAACATCCAACGTATTTTTCTTGCGTTGGCTTCCTTGACACCTCCACATGGTGGTTTTTTATTTTTTTATCTTTATTATTTTTTTACATAGCCACTGTTCTTTTAAAATTTGCAATGGATATAAAAAGTTTTTTTTTATTATTTTTTTAATGTTACATAACGTGTGAACAAATTTGACTTGTAATGTAATATTGTATTAATTATTAGAAACTCTTCCTTTAGAAGCCATGTGATTTGTTATTAGTCATCAAAACGAATATGTTACTTTAAAGAATAGATAAATTGCACCCCCTAATTACCTAATTACTACAACTACAAGAAACAGTCTGGAATTTTGGAGTAATACTCATTTAAATTAGCAAGAAATGATGATCCAAGGAATGACATTAAAATACGTTTTTGAAATATTTTTTACAAAAACGAAGTGGGAAATTTTAAGCCAAATTCATGTATTGTCAACAAATTTTCAAATCTCAATATGAACATCGTCCACCAAAACCGCTCATTGTTAAGAGATCTGCCTTCTGCAGTCAATTTGGGTATATCCTCTGCATTTGCCCGGCACTTTCAGACACGTCCATAGAAAGTTGAAATTGGGAAGTGGTCTGGTTATGCAAAATGCTCAAACCACCAAATCTTCATCGAGCTATCTTGTGACGCCCCAAGGAGGGGTCAGTAGTTTTAAGTAAATAAAATAAAAATTAATGTAAATAGACAGAAAAATAAATACAGACATGTCTAAAATAAGTAAATTAAGTAGATTTCTCATTAAAATAAATATCATAAAAAAATAAATGATATCATCGGCAGTCACCATCACGTGAATGCCACGAAGGTGGAGCCGAGATCTCATCCTCATTTACCATCACGTGGAAGCCAGCCACGAAGGTGAGTAGGTAAATAAAATACAAATAACATCCACAATAATAATGATACAAAAATACTGAAAATCGTCCTTGAAATAAATAACGCGATGGGACTCACAAGGACGAAAGTGACATCAATAGCGACATTGGGACAAGTCGTACAGTACACGTGTCATACCACAGTTATATAGAAAATACAATTTCAATCCCAAGAGCTAGGTTCCGATCCTGGGACCTTCCTCCCTCTTTAAAACCTGGAAGGGGATATTTAAAAATAGGAAACGTGAGCGGAAGGCTCAGTAGGATGATTAGTTGAAAACAAGTTATTTTCAAATATCATTCACAAATCATATTTACTAAATCAAGTCTCAAAAATTATTTATAAAGATTGATAAATACTTACTTGAACAAGTCTTTGACAAAACGTCACTGTACGGGTTTTGGAAATCCAAAATAAATATTAAAACACAATTCTTCAAAATTAATGACAGAAATCAATATTAGAGGGAAATATTTGAGAAGTAAATTTCGGCCAAAACAATTTAAAAAGGCTACCAAAGGAAGGGATGAAAATATCCTACCTCATTGGAAATCCAATAACGTAAGCTCCAAATAAAATCCAACGTATGCTCCGTATACGTTTAAAACCTTAAAAACTGCATTTAAAATAAAAAAATCATATTCAACAATTATCATT
>CAMOHE010054551.1:64713-111712 GCA_946598075.1 Artocarpus hirsutus | reverse complement strand
CCAAGCTCTATTAACAGGATGTGCCAATTTTTCCTGGCTGTCCAGCTTATGCTAGAATTTTTTTTCCTTTTTCTAGATTACTAAGGAATTTTGATACGCGTCCTTGGAAAAACAATTAAAACAGATGGAACAATTTGTTTGAACTTTTCAAAGGATTTACAACTCTGTTTCTAGAGAAGAAATTGCCATGGCAACAAACTAGAAAGCGTTTGACTTGGACTTTGAACGACAAACCTCTTTCGCTTATCCATTGTGTTAAGAAGTAGATGCCTTAATTCTGCAATAAAAATCACGAAACAAAATCTAACACACAAGAATACTTTTATAGTGGTTCACTCTCAATGTGAAAGCTCGCTGTAGAATAATCACTATAGTAAGGAAGAAGTTTATAAGAGAAAACTGCACACCTCACTATTTTGTGTAAAACAGTAATTTTCAGACCAATAATTAGGCTTCTTAACTTTGAATGGTGATTAAAAAGGGTTTATTACCAATAATCTCCACAAGAGCAAATGCCATTTGTGAAATGGTGGAAACGATGAGTATCTCTAACAACAATTTCACGTTCAGCTATTTTAGATATGAGCTTAATCGCAACATGACAATCCCCACAAACACGAAGATTCTTTGTAATTCTGATTGGCATACCGGGTTCCTGAATTCAGAAGTAAAAAGACAATAGCCAACTTCTCGCTGTGAACTGCTAAATGACACTCCTTATCCTCCTCCTCCTCCTCCTCCAGATCATGAAGAGCAGAATCGGTCTCAGGAACATAACCGAGCTCTTTCATTTTCCCAACCAGCACATCCAACTCTTCGTATATCTTCTTGGACTGAGGATGTGACCTGTCACCAGCAAGAAAAGTGTGAACCCTACCATTGAGCTTAACATTGCTGATCTTCTACTTTTCACCATTGATCTTACCGTCATCACGTCTTGCCATCTTTCAGCCTTTGCATAAATGTTGGACAGCAAAACGTAATAGTGTTTGTCAGCAGCTATGTGTCCAACATCCATGTTGGAGTACACTCTGCAAGCACTCAGCAGAGCACCCCCAGACTCTTTCGTTAGGCTCTATCGGCATCTCCTTGACAAAGCTATAAGCCTCATCTATTCTCCCAGCCCGTCCCAATAGACCGACCATGCACGAAAAGTGTTCTATCCTAGGAACTATCTTGTACTCCCCAGTCATCAAACTGAAGTAGTACTTTCCCTCCTCTAATGGTGCCGCATGGCTGCAAGCTGAAATGACTGATACAAATGCAACAGAATCGAGACTCAAACCTGAGCCCTGCATTTTCTCAAAGAGTTCAACAGCATCGTGACCTTGTCCACTCCTACCATACGCAGAAATGAGTGACGTAGATGACACAACATCCCGAACCTTCACGTTGTTGAACACTTCTCTCGCATCTTGTAAGCATCCACATTTTGCATACATATCCATCAATGCATTCTCAAAAAGTAAATTTGGCAGGAGTTTCTTCCTCTCAACGTATCGATGGAGTCACCTTCCTAGTAACAGAGCCGAAATATCCCCACAAGCTGGAAGAATACTAGCTATTGTGACTGCATCAGGTTCAATCTCACAACTCTCCATATGAGTAAACAATTGAACTGCTTCACTAGGCATGGAATTATTCACATAAACAGCAATCATCACATTCCAAGAGACCAAACTCTTGTTAACCAGGTTTTCAAACATCTCCTAAATGTACGAGACATTTTTAGAAGACATGTTAGTTACGACCGGCAAGAGGATAGCCATTGTACCAGTATCAGGTCATCAAACGGTGCATTCTGCGCGAACCCTGCAACCATCGAATTCCAAGAAACCACATCTATTCTTGGCATCTCGTCAAGAACCTGCCTTGCCTCCGCTAACCGATCACATTTCCCATACATGGCAACTAGTCCATTCCCAACAAACAAATTTAAGTCAAGCCCGACTTTCACAACAGCGCCATGAATTTGCAACCCGCCCACAATTCACAGGACGAAGAACAGGCCTTTAAAACACATGGGCAAGTATAATTATCGGGCTGGAATCCATGGCTGAACGTGGGTTTGAAAACAAGAAAAGCTTCATCGTATAAATGGTTGTTCATGTAGCACCTGATCATGACATTGAAGAACATAACATTCCTCTCGGGACTTTCATCGAATATGTGGCGGGTGAGGCCGGTTTCCCCATGAGCTACATAAGCCCTGATTAGTTTAATACCGAGTGAGGGATTAAAGTGAAGATGCTTATCAACAACGACTTTGGAGTGGAGCATTTTGAGTGATTTGATATCTGGGTATTTATCCAATATCTTACTAACTAATTCTTCTGCAAATGCTGGGTTCTGACTCTTCTGAGGTGTTGTTTCTGGTCTTTGATATGACGCAAAGTGGGCGTCTAATTTGTTCCGAGCTTTGAAATGGCGAGAATGGCATGTAACGCGTCTCATCAATTGGTTTAATTTGAGAATTGATCACATCTTTTAGCTACGAGCAAGCGTTGACTGTTTTCAACAAATGATACTGCCTATGAACGGCTACTCATTCTCTGGTTAGTAGTGACATGGTACTAAGTAAACCGATTTATATTTAAAAAATACTAGGAGTAAGCCCGACAATTCGGGTCCAGATATCGGGTTCGGGTTGGGTTGAGTCTTCATTTAAAAAACCAACACGTCAATTTAAACCCAACCTGTGACCTGACAGGTCAAAAAAAGCCCAACCCAGACACGATTTAACGTGTTGATGGGTTGATCGGACCCGACCCGTGCAACCCACATCTTTGAAATTTGAAGATCTGATAAAAAATTTCATTGGCATAAATAAATAAAACAAAACATATCTTTAATTCACAAAGCATAAGCTAGCAGCAAAAAGGTGACTGCACAAAAAATTGATCTACAGTTCTAATGACCAAAATAGCAGCACTAGCAGCAAGGAGTAGGCAGCTGGGGGAGGCGAAGAGGAGATTGCGGCAAAGCAGTCACTAAAGACAAAAAAAAAAAAAAAGCAAGAGTAGATGAAGGAGGAGCGAGGTGCGAGGTCAATGTTGCAAATGCTGGAGAGGATGCCAAAGAGGACGCTGGGGAGGAGCAACATGAAAATGAAAGTGCTGAAAATGAAGATAACGAAAGAGCTAAAGATGAATGGCAGCTGGAAAAGTAGATGAGCTCTTAGCAAGAGTTTTTTGTTTTTACGTGGAGTCTTTTTAGCTAAGTTTCATTGGGTATTTATGTTAGGCTTCAAGTACCTTTTGAAATAAAAGCTTAGGCCACGACTTTTCTTTTGAGCTTTTACTGAAAAAGATGAAAGCTGAGCAACAGATTTACAATAAATAGGTGCATCGGGTCGAAATCAGGTTGACGGGTTAGACCCGAACACGACTTGAAATTGTTTCGTGTCAAACGGGTTCAACCCAATTTCGACCCGCACTTAATTTTATCAACCCTAACCCGTATTTTTGCGTGTCGAGTTCGTGTCAGATTGTCGTGTCATGACCTAAATTGTCAGCCCTAACTAGAAGGCATCGTTGGTGTTAATAAAATACGAGTCTCATTTAACAGAGCTCTCAAGTGAGATTGATATTCTAGTTGTGGTGCTTAGCAATCCACCGTTTGATTTTGTTCTCAAAATTTTTAGAAATATTTTCACACATGTTTCTAGATAAAAATTTTAAAAACTCTCAGTACAATTCTTAAAAAAAAATTATTTTTTAAAATAAAAATATTTTCACATATTTTAAAAATAATACCAAATGGTTACTTTCTTATTCTTCTCTTTCTCACTTGGATGTGTCATATTTTCTTATTTAAAAGGCTTTCTATGATAGCTGTGTATTTCTCAAAATGACCGACAAAACTTCTTTAGTTCTTTTCAAAGGGAAATTTTTTTTTTTTTTTTTTTGAAAAACTTTATGATAGGATACACAAAATATATATATTCTTATCATAGTATGCAATTCTTAAATAAAATAAAAAAAATTCAATAAAAAGTACACGAAGTAACACTACGTAACCCACTGAAGAACAAGAATCACATCAAAGTAGCAGAGAGATACTGCGTGTATGTATTTTTTTCATACCTACTGTGTAACTTTTCATTTAAGAAAAAGAAACACATTGACAGTCTTTAGACGGGGAAAAAGAATTGTGTTAGCTTTGATGTTGAAGGAAAATGTACATACAACACTAATTGGAAAGTTGCCTGCCGGCTACGCATTAAGCGTTTATTTTTGCACCAACAATTTTCTGCTGAAAAATGGTCTGAGACTCCAATTTACAGGTCGTCTTGAAACAGTGCCTTGGAAACCAAGGCACATGACTGACTACTGTACTCTTTATCATGCTGGTAATCTTCATTGTCACCATAGCTATGTCTGGAGTTTGAACGTTTCCTTTCTGTCATCGGTGTTTCACATACTGTGTCATTGATTTCCTCTGCACAGCTCTTCCTTTTTGAGAGCTTTCGACGAGGATCTGACTTTGGTTTCATGGCCTTTTGCTGCTTTGGGGCCCATACTCTCTGTAAATCAGGCACCCAACTAGTGAAAGAAGCAAATCTCCGAGACCTCTCTCTCCTCTCTCGAGCTTCAATTAACTTGCGAGCATGCTCTTCTTGAGTCATTCCTTCATCATTTCCAAGCTCCTGAAAGGACTCATCTGCTGATATTGGTTCGCAGCTTCTAATATTTTCTACCGTTTCATTTTTCTCCAGCTTCTCCCTCAGAGATTGATTGCTCTCCTCGCTATTGAGTAAATGATTAGGGAGTTCATCCTCATCTGCAAAGAGCAGTAAATCCATTTTCGTATAGATTTTATGAACTACCTCTTCAAGGGTGTTACTGTACCTGAAAATTTGAGCATTAAAACATTTGTTTAACAGCTTTTTCATTCATTTTAAACAATGAGGATACACTTGCACTTGTAAGCAACTATGTTTAAAATAAAAGAGAATTTATTTTGGGGGCACACCATTTCCTGTCAAGGGTGAATTAAAAACTAAAACTAGTATGTTTCAGGGTTCAGATAAAATGACCTTTTTTTTAATAAGGCAAGTCATTATGGAAAGAAATAATTATTGCTTTGCAAAAGATAATCAGTCAGCTCTGATGCAGAAACACTGTACCTGGCTTTTATAATCTTCCCCACATAATTATCTAGGCTCCAATCACCAAAAAAGCCTCCCTCAAGATGGCACTGAATGGTCTCCAGAAACAAGCAAATTTGTTTCACAAACTTCTGTGTCATAGACTCTCCAATATTTTTGCCAACCTCGGATTGTAGTATTTCCATCCGAAATAAAATCTGCAATTCGTATCTTGTGCATACATGAAGGAAAAGTGTAAAATCAGTTGAGCCAAATGTTGATGTAATTAAAACATGGAGTGACTTCAATTAGAAAAATCACCAAGTAGGGTGAACAGAAACAATAATAGCTAAAACCTAGTCATAGCATTAAATTTTAAAAAAAAAAAAAAGAGGGAAAATGGGAAGGATACTCTCTAACTATCTTTTCTGATGCAGATCCTTCAGACGCCTGAGAGGATGGATCATTACTTCTTCCCTTCACAATCAAGTCCTTTGGGTCCCTTAGTAGAAGTCTTAGCAGTTCAGCACCAAAAAGATCACCAGTCATATCTTGAGATTTTGTGACAGGTATTTGACCCTCAGAAGTGGTTTCTGCATCACATTTTTTGTTTAACCAATATATAGATGAATTAACAAGCCGCTGTGCCAAAGCCCCCAAGTCTACTGCTTCAGATTCAAGTCCTTGTTGAATCTTATTTGTTATATTGCTGAGGAAAGTTTCAGAAGTTTCTGATGGAAAGTCAGCAACACCTTCATTTCGTATTCTGCAATCCCCAACTAAGGAATCTTCCCAAGCTGAAGCAGATAAAATTGGTTGTTTGCTCTCTTGGCACAAATTGGTCAATCTATGATCAATATCTTTTTGAATCTCCTGGTGTGGCTTGGAATTTTCCGCTGATAGTATGCCTGAGCAGGTAGATTTCTTCATCTGCTTCATCCAGCATTTCAGAAATCTCAACTTTTTTGAGTTATTGCATCCCCTAGCAAAATAGATGTCTTCCAATTCTAGCTCGGAATGTTCAAAAGCTGCAGCACAGAAGCTACTCCATGTTTGGTCCTGAACTAGGTTTAAGTTTCCTTTTCTCCTGGTATTTTTCTCATCCCTGTCTGAACGCTTAATGGGTTGCAAAAGCTTGTCTTTCACCTTTGTGCCAAAGTGCGCCACATCTGCTCCATCTAACTCGCATACAATCGTCGATGGGCAGAACTCATCATTTGTAATAAATAGCAATGCTGAAGAAACTGTAAAAGGCTTAAGGATTCCCAAAAGGGAATTTCCACTTTCATTTGAAAGTGAAACCAATGCCCAATAACCTTCCCTGTAGAGAAAACTCAAGAGAATCTGCCATACGGGTGCAGATTTTCTGGGCACTAAGTCAGCCCAGTCTCTTGCCATAATTTCTAGAACCTTGTCTGCAAAAAAATCATCAGAACCTTCTTGTTTATCTTTCCTACGTTTTTTACAAACTTCGCGGACAAGTATAGGATCTGATAGATGCCCCTTCAATTTCTTAAAATCATTGTTCCTATGCAACGCCTTAACCTGGAGTTTGCTCACTCCATCACCAAAACTTCCCCACAACTTTTTCTTCAGCTCATAACCTCCTTTACATGTATTCATGATCTCTGGGATGCACAAAGCACCATTATCGGACCTATTTATGGGCAAAAGTTTCACATCGACCAGTTCAAGATCACAACACTTGCATTCCAAAGGCTTCTGAGCAACATCTAGTATCTCGAGACTCACCTGCACATGAAGCTTCTTGAAACAGCCATTACAACCAAAACTGTTTGGGGAAATTCCAATCCTCGGATAAATCAGTCCAAAAGGAAGAAGAGCTGAACCAAGAACTATGGAATCACTTGAGCAACAACCCCATCCTAAACTCCTAATCCCAGTATCAAATAACTCAGATCTCAGTTCTGATTCATCAATCCCAACTTTCTCACAAACATCATCCACTCGAACATGAACCCAACTAAATTGAATATCCCTACTAACAAACGCGTCTTTAACATTCGCAAAGAATCCACAAAATCTCTCACAAAAACGACTCGCATTTCCTAGGCATTCATTATCAATTCGCACGTCCATGAACTCAGACAAAGACTTAAAAGAAGCAGGAACCGGCGAAAACAGAACAACCAAATTAGACCTAACTAGAACAGGATCGGAATTCAAGAGCGTACCGGTCACGGGGTCATGGATTATGGGGTCCCAGGCGTAGTCGTGCAACAGTTGCCGCATCGAAGCCGCGAGGTGCGAGGCCCTAGGGGAAGAACCCGGCGACTCATCGTCGCTGCGAGAAGAGGGGAGAGAACTTAGGGTTTGGGAGAGGGATTCGAATGCGGCAATTTGGTGGTCGAAGGAGAGAGAGAGTGCTGGATTGGGGACGAAAGAACGGAGCTTGGAGGAAGAGAGGAGAGGAGAGAGAGAGGAGAAGAAGAATTTAAAGGCGAAGAGAGAGGAAGAGAGGGGAGAGAAGGAAAGGAGGATTTTGGCGGAAGAAAGGAGGGAGGTAAGGAATTGGTTTGGGTTATGGAGGTGAAGTAAGGGGTTCAGATCGATGAGCAGAACTACGCGCTGGGTTTGGCTGTAGTCTGTGATTGGATCATTTTCCATTTTAGAGAGAGAAAGAAGAGAGAGAGGGAGAGAGATGGTGTTTGAAGGAGGAAGCAGAGGAGGATAGAGAGAGAAGGGGTTGAAGAAGATGGAAACGACGACGCTTTGGATAGGAGAACCGGAAAAAATTGGGAAAATGCAACGCCAGAGAGAGGAGGTGAAAGGAAATGGGCGGGAAAAGAAAAAGGATTTAAACTATATAAAGGAAGGTTTGTGTACGGCTCTGAATCGATGACGTTTCAGAGCTATGTAAAATGGGCATCAAAAATATTTCTGATGTTTGGATTGGCATTCCAACTATCAATTGGAACCAAAAAGACACTAATAAATTAACCTCATGTTTAGTTTTAGTTTGCTAGTTTAAATTGTGTTAATATGCCTTTTCACATTTCATCAGTTATTGATCATGATGCGGATGATGATGAAGGTAACTATGGGCTCTGTAGTTTTGATATGGCTGATTGGTTGGTTTTGAGTAGTTACGGATTCAAAGTTCAGTACTATGATTAGAATTCGTACTAAATTGAATATGGTTTGTGTACTAAATTGAGTTAGATTTCTTTTTCTTAGTGTGTGTGTGTTTTTTTTTCCCCTTTTTTTGGACCTTTTGTTGTAGGAGGGATACGTGTAGGAGGTTTAGTTGATGTATTTTAAGAGTTATAATTGTTTGATGGGAGGGACTAAAGAAGGGAATGTCTTGGGTGAATGATTTAAATAGTATAGTTAGAAACGTGGTTGGAACTAATACATTAGAACAAAAAACATACGAGAGCTTTAACTAATAAGTTGAAACGAAGTTTTCAAACACAATTTTTTTACGGGTTTATAAAATTTTGATCGTTCGGTTGTTTCTTGGATTAGAGGAAATTCATACCAAACACAGTCAATGAAAAGTCCTCCCTTCCACTTTCTCTCACGTAATTATATACCGTTCCTTCTTAACAAACACTGCCAGTCGTGTTGGAGTCGAAAAATATGGATTACTGGGTGGAGGGTTATCACTTGCTACTTTAGAATTGGAAGCAAACTTGTATTCATGTTAAGCTGAAAGGGGAGTTTTCAGTCTGATCTTTAAATTCAAGGAATATGACCTTGCTCGTCTTTTTATTCAAAGCAACTCTTTATCCGCTTGACCTTGTTGGCCAATAAAAAAGGAGAGGAGATTGCGATGGTTAAGAAAATGTGAAATTTGTGCTTCTTTGCATTTGTCAACAATCAGGAGTCAGGTTAGATGAAGACATTAATTGAATTAAATGGCAACAGCTTTGTCCTCATGTTCAACTGATCCGGCTTTTCTCAAAAGGGTCTCCGTTTCTTGCTTCCAAAGGAGGGAGAGAGCGATCCTTAAAACTTTTCCTTAATTAGTTGTCACACAAGAAGTGTTTTATTTTGATATATCTACCATTTCTACCTTGTTCAAGTCCTTGACATTTCCCTCGAAAATAGTTTTTCCACTTATTGCAACCGTTGCACATGCTGAAAATTGCACTATGTTTCAGGTATTTAAAGAGTGGACCTGGAAATCTCGAGAAGGATGTGGAGAGGAGATTCAGTTACGCTTTAAGCAGAGAAGATATTGAGAATGCCATGCTTGGAGGACCTTAGGGACGATAACTGGTTTTCTCGGCTTAAGGTTGGAGGTCAAGATTTACTGACATTTTTCCCCCGGCTGGAAATCAGTTGCTTAGTGTGAATACACTGCATCGGCTATTTTTGGAACGTCCACTTAGTTCTAATTTTATTGCAAAACAACTTCATCCTCGATACTATTCTCATTGTTTTTTCACAAATTTTGCTTTTCACATGAATGCTCCCCGGCATATAAAATAGGGAGCTATGGTGTTATAACATACTACAGTTACTACGCTTGGTAAATGTTTCCTTTGAAATAAGGAAACATCATGTTTACAACACATCAAGTGACTGGGAATATGAAATTCCAAGCCAATCATGTTCTTCACCAGTCTCTTTGATGATATTCGTTTTTATTGCGAGTCTGCTTGTGATTCCACAGCAGTTTGGTACCCAAGTGAGGTAGGAACGAGGCTGTGAAGATGTTAATACCACCGTCAATGCAACTCAGCAGACTGCGAATGAGACCAGTATTCCTTTACCAGCTTCCCGAAAAGCGAATCTTCTCTCTTCATTAACTTCATCGGTTCATCATACTCGACTACTTGTCCTGAAATATGGGGGGCGGGGGGGAAGGGAAAAAGCTTAAAAAACTTTTGGCAAGTGTAAAACTCAAACATGAAAAATAAAGATTTATGGTTGTTTATATCAACATGAAAGCAATGAAATTTACCATCTCTCATGGCAAGCACCATTGTGCAATCCATCACGGTGGGTATTCTGTGAGCGACAGTGATCACAGTACAATCTGCAAATTCAGTTCTAATGGTTTTCTGCAGAATCATATCGGTTGCATTGTCGATGGATGCGGTTGCTTCATCAAGCACCAATATCCGACTTCTTCTCAGAAGAGCTCTTCCCAGACAGAACAACTGTCTCTGTCCCATACTCCAATTTGATCCATCATCCACAACTGAATAGCAAAGCACAGGTTATTAGTGGCGATGGCCAGGAATTATGGATACCCAATTCTTAAAATTGTTAAAAGATTACCTAATGAGTCTAATCCCGCTTCTTTCTCCTGAACAGCTTCTCTAAGCTGACACTTCCCAAGAACCTTGAAAATCATAACAGGAATTCATTAGCATCCAAGTAGCCGAGGTCACTAACTAATACTGCCAAAAGCCTTTTACAGTTGAACTGGTGAAATAAAAGCATCTAGATGGAGAGTTTAAAGAGCAGTTACCTCCCATATTTCTTGGTCAGAATGTTGAGATAAGGGGTCCAAATTGTATCTCACAGTCCCATTGAAAAGAGTAGGATCTTGAGGTATGATTCCAAAGCGTGACCTCAGATCATGAAGTCCAATTGTGGAGATGTCAATGCCATCTACTATGATCTTCCCTCCTGTTGGCTCCACTAGACGAAACAAAGCTCCGATTAAAGTAGTCTTCCCACTCCCAGTCCGACCAACTATGCCAATCTTGTGCCCTCCTGCAAATGTGCAGCTGATCCCGCGAAGAACAAGCGGCGCATTTGGCCTGTATCGGATCTGTTTTTTTTCACAAGTACAATAGCAATTCCTCTTCAAATAATGTTTTCTTTTTCTTATGCGTAGTTTGATACTAAGACAAATGGTACTTTACCTGCAAATCACGTATCTCAACTTTACCCACATTGGGCCAATTGGCCGGAGGACGATTTTCTTCAATCACTTCAGGTGCTTCACTAGGTATGTACATGTATTGATTAAGTCTTTCTACTGAAATGATGTAATTTGCGATGGTGCATTGGTTTTGAATAGAAAACACAAGGGACATGTTCAATGAAAGGCCATAAGAAAGTGCCATCCCAATAAATCCTGCAGTAACACGAAGTAAATCTCACATGCATGAGACCATTTTTCTCCAAATAGATGCAAAATTATTTCTAAGTGGACGCGCTAATTATAAGAAGATGCGTAGACAGAGCTAAAAAAAAATGAAATACTGACCTGAGCTGAACGTTTCAGGGGGAAGGAGGACCATGCAGAATGCTGCGGAAGCAAGAACTGTTGAGCTGAGCGTTTCTAACCGCTGGATTAGCCATTCATTTGCTGCAAAACTGTGAAAAAATGGACTAGCATTTATATCGATGAGATCTAGATTCTTCATGAAAAACCTTTCTTCCTCCTCGAAAGCTCTAATTGTCATCACTCCTGCCACAGACTCAGCAAGATGATTTGCTACCAATGACTTTGTCGTGCCATTGATCCGCATTAGCTCTTTAGCAGTTTTAAAGTAGTATTTCTGTTGATTAGAAGTAGTGATCTCCGTCAATCTTGCTTGTTCATACAAATAATAAACAAGAGCATAAACCTTGACTTTCTTTCATTTAAATAGTGAATCATGGGACGAGTTTTTATTGCATTACCTGTAATCTAAATGCCAGATAAACTGTTGGTAACGAGACAAACAAGACTTGCCAGGTGATAACAGCTAGCACTCCAAGATTTGCAACAGCATTAGTGGAAGCCCCAAGAGCAAACATTAAACTAAATGGGACATCAAGATCAACTATGCTGAGATCAACTGAAACCTATGTAGGGACAAAGAAAAGCAAAAGTGTTAGTTTTATAAATCAATCTTCTATCTGTAACCATATCTTGAGTTCCAGATTCATTACCCGGCTAAGTATCCTTCCCAAAGGTGTGGAGTCATAGAACGACATGGGTGCTCGGAAAAGGGAATTTAGTAGTTGCGAGAATAGAGAATTTGATGCTTTAGCGCCCAAAAAAACTATAGCAAGGGATCTAAAAAACAAAAACAGCGTAGTGGAAAGTCCAATTGCCAAGTAAATCATGATCAATCGCAGCATGGTGACGTTAGGATTGTCGACATTAGCAGCCATCCAAGAGTTCTGTGTTATCTGACCAATCACAAATATAATGTGAGCCAGCGCACCTAAGAAGAAGTAGAAGTAGCCTTTGTTCTGACTAAAATATAGGTTGTAAGGCTTGAACCCCGTGTCTCCCATTTCTCTTTCTTCTTGCTTAATCAGTTGATCACCTCTAGGCGCTTTAAATTGCATATCTAAGTTGCTCTTTTTAATCTCTTTACCAGGTGTCCCATGTTTCTCTGCTGGACTTACGTTTGCTAGTCTTTCGGAACCAGCAGTTTCTTTGTGTGCATTCACAAGGTCCTGAAATTCTTGGCTTGAGGACAGTAACTGATGGTAGGGAGCTGCTTGTAGGATTTCCCCATCAGACATTAACTGTCACAAAATCAGATGTCAACCAAAGTTATTGTGTTCAACTAACAAAGATAGTCACTAAAAATTAACCTCCCCTATAACGAACCAAAATATTTTACTCCACCCTTTGTTTTCAGGAATTGTACACATATCTTAACGCTTTCACAAGTCGTGTTAAAATTATCTCATACATTTATATGTTAAAAACATTCCCCCCAAAATTGTATTAAAATTATCCCTCGAGGAAGGTCTTAATAAGATTTGCAAAGCATAAGGAGTAGGTCCAATATTACTGAAAGCGTAGGATGGAACGCAACATTTCGATGAAACATGATGGATATTTTTACTATCCCTAAATATTAATATAATTGGACAATGTTATGTTTTCTTGAATTGGAAGAAGACTAACCAAAACAGAATCAAAGGCAGGCAGGAAATCAACTTGATGGGTCACGAGCAGGACAGCCTTCTCTGAAAGTGCTTCCATAACATATTCCTGTAAACCAAGATGAAAAGGTTTCCCCTTAAAGCTAGAAAGCAAGAACGAAGACTCTGAAGTTGTTAGGAAAGTGTAATTACATTGAATAAGCTGGTAGCAGTATGTGCATCAACGGCACTGAATGGATCATCCAAGAGATAGATATCGGCATTCTGATAGAGTGCACGAGCAAGTTGAATTCGCTGTTTCTGACCACCACTCAGATTTACTCCTCTCTCCCCTATTTCAGTCAGGTCGCCATAAGGAAGCAATTCAAAGTCCTTCAATAGCGAACATCTCTCAAGCGTTTCTCGGTATCTCCGGCCGTCCATAGGGGAGCCAAACAAAATGTTGTCCTGTATTGTGCCCGTCTGAATCCATGCTGTCTGAGACACATAGGCAATCTTTCCATATACTTCAATCTGTAAGATCAAATTGTTAGAAACAAGATTATAATAACTGTTAGTTTTTTTCACAAAGAAGAGATAGGATAAGTAGATAATAACTGGTAAGCATAAAAAAGAACCTACATTTCCTTGAATTATTGGAACTTCACCAAGAATTGCTGCAAGAAGGGTTGATTTCCCAGAGCCAACTTCTCCGCATACAGCCACTTTTTCTCTAGGGCCAACCTCTAAATTTATGTTTCTCAAAGTTGGTTTTGCCAAATTCTCTTCCCATGAGAAATTGGCTGATTTAATAACAACGGCCTTGTTTAAACTCTGCGGCTTGCACTTTTGGCGGATTCTCGCAGTGTGCAGCTCCGGCGCCTCAAGGAACTTCACAATACGCACGAATGCAACATTTGCTTGAATCACCACCCCAATAACATCAGGTATAGACCTGATAGGGTCCTGAACAAGGCGCAGAGTTGCAACAAAAGTGAAGACATTGTTGGCGTGAAGAGGAACATTGAGAAAATAGCACGCTCCGAAGGTTGCAGCCGAGACCAAAACAGGGGATGACCAGAAAAGAAAAGTATTATACGCTCTTCGCATCTGCACCGCCGATAACCATTTCTCCTCCACTTTCCTCAAAGTTTCGATAACATTCTTGAAATGAGTTTCCCAAGCGTATAACTTGAGCACCTTCATGTTCACGAGAGATTCCGTAGTAGCCTTAAGTCTTTCATCTTGTGCCCCCATAAGCTTTGTCTGAAACTTATGCTGCAACTTGGCAAGCGGGGTGTTGCAAAGCAAGGTTAGAAGAATTGCCACCAAGGCTGCTATTGTGGCTAGTCCGACCGCATTGACCAGAATTACCAACGCAATGCAGAGTTGTAGGCTAGTTGTCCAAGTTTGATGGAACCAATACGGGAATTCTCCAATTCTATAGGCATCAACTGTAACATAGTTCATGATCTCTCCACTAGAGTGGTTCAACTTTGCAGAATTAGACAATCTCAATTGCTTCTTGTATATGGCCGCAGTGAGTAAAGACCTGACTCTCAAACCAATAAGTCTGCTTCTGAAGTACCACTGTCTTTGTGCTAAGGATTCAAGGTTCTTTGAAAAGAAAAGTGCAATGGCCAATACATAGCCTTCGTACTTAAAACTCTGCTTCCCCTCAGCAACTAATATGAAGGCATTGAGGAGCATTGGACCAGCAGAGAGAGTCAATACCTTCAGTAAAGCGAAGAACCCGGATATGAAAATCTCATTCCAGTGGCACAAAACTATTGTCTTCAACAATGATGGCTGAGAAGAAGGATCCTTTAGTTTTTGCTTTTCCAGTTGCTCCAAGAACGTGGTGTAACAACTTTCTGCTCTATCCGCTTCCCGCAGCTTCGGGATATCTTCATCCTCGAGAGTTTTCTTGCTGCCTCTTTTCATCAACGGATTCAACCACCAAAATGAAAATATGTTTAAAAATCCAGCTTTGGCAAACGGGGTAACGGAGTCGCCTGTGTCGATGACGCCACCATTACCCTCGCCATTCAAAGGTGTGTAAAGACCATGGTGGACCGCATTCTCATCGCTAGTCTCTTCCTTTTTAGAACCCTTGTAAGCACATGAGAGTAACAAGATCGCTCCCGGAAGAGACAAAACATCCAGAGCTACCTTTATAGTTACTTGTCTGTTCAAGATCGCGGTGAACAAAGACAGAACGCAGACAAAACCGGCAAACAAGGCTGCAAGAATCGACAACAGCCGGACGGGCACTCTTGGAAGTTGCTTCACCTTGATACTCACTGTTAACCCCACAAACGACCAAGTGAAGCCTTGAAATAGTGTGAGCAGCCACCGCTTCAAAGGCAAAGCCGTGTGGGATTTCCTCAACTTCTCTTCCAAAATCCAGATTCCCAAGAACAAGTACAAAATCCCCAGACAGCCGTTGACGACGGCGGAGACTATTTGCAAAGTAGAACAGGCTTGTAACCGAGGCGGGATTCGAACAGATTTTGACGATGATTTTTGGATCATGGTGAACAAGAGCATGACCAAAAGCACAACGTTGAAGCAGATTGTCAAAGCTTGGCCTGTGCATGATGAAGGATGACTCAAAATCTCTGATAGTGAAGAACCAGATTCACCACAGAACATTGTCCATATATTCCCCATCATTGTCATTTTTTTTCCCTTCACTCTTCAAGGCTTCATCAAACAAGAAAATACAATAAGATAAGATTTACCAATCTTTAAACAAAATAGAACTATAGAGCGGAAAAACATAGTGAAAAACCAAAAAAAAAAAAAAAAATGAAACGCCAAAAGTTTTGCATGTGGGCAAAATATGTACCTGAATTTGCCTAAGAACAGGACGTCCTTGCTCCTATTCTTAGGCCTTGGCCAATATTCAGATTCGCCTAAAGAGGTCCTCCTGTTCCTAAAACAACCCAAATCGTCACTTATGCTAAAATCCTTGGAATTTCATTAGCAAAAACATAAAATTAAAAAAAAAATGACAAACCAAAACCGCCTTTGGCTAACAAATTTTGCAGTTCGTGTGTGTGAGAGAGAGGAAGAGAGAGAGAGAAGCCAAATAAACCGTCTCTCTCACACACGCACACATATAGATATATAAAAGAAAAATACGGAAAGAATAAATAAATCACATGAAGATCCACGTGAATATAAATTGAATTTCTTCAAAAAATGGCGGCCTCAATAAAAAAGGGAGAGGGAGAATTCAAAACAAATTAAACAACTACAAGACTATTAAATAACTATCACAAAGAATTGACCATTATTTCAGAGTCCCAGTAATCTTCATTCTTACCAAAAAAAAATTGTCACGCTAATCAGGAATCATTCGTGGGTCGTACTCTAAAGTCCTGTTTGCCAGCTCTTCTCCTGTTCAACAGTAAACGACCCACGTGAAAAATGCAATGAGTTATTCGATTTAGAATCATATTTGCAAATAAACAGTTTGTAAAACGCGAGGTTTATGGTTAGTCTGTTAATCAATTAGTTCGTCCCTACGTATATCTAGTTCTGATCTCTTTTCCTCTCTCTCTTGTCTTTGTTGGTCAAAGAGAGCAGGACGTTTTGAGTCTTTTTAAGACGATGAAGAAGAATTTATAGGAAATCCTGAGGAGTGATTACAGATTGGAAAATTTGTTTTTTAATTTAAGAATATAAGGGTCAAAATGTTGGTGTTGTCATGGCTCACGTTTGTGTGAATTTTGGTGGACACAAATGTAAAATTATATTATTATAACGTGAAGTGTCCGTTTTGCACTTTTGTTATTACGTGGATATTCATGCCCCACTCCTGCTTTTTCTCCTACTTAAACGCCAACCGTTTTTTTTTAAATAAAAAAAGATTTTGGTCTATTATTTATAGAAATGAAAATGACTTGGCATCTGTGCGTCAAAAGGCTGAGATGGACCATTCATGTTAGAGCATCATTCTTATAAGGCATTCATGTTAGTAAGTATCTAACACCATTCACTAATAAAAGATAAGACTTGTAGTGAAAGGCTCACAAATAAGGCTCATGTTACCTCTAAGCATTTTTCTTAGCTTAATGGATTCCTTCTTGTGGCTCTAACATTGGTTCATAAGGTTTGAACTAAAATGTGTTCCTATTTAGGAATGTAAGTTAGAACCAGGGGTGGCGCTGGGCGGCCACTCTTTAAATTTTTTTCTTTTAATATTGTATTAAATTTTATAGAAATTATATTTTGTCCTCTTAAAATTATATTTCACCTCCTTTGAAATTATGCTCTGCCTTTGAAATTTTATATTTAATTCATTTAATTTTTATTGATAATGTTAGTATGCATTCCGCCCCCCCTAACTAATTATCTTGGCTCCGTCCCTAGTTAGATCTTAAAATGAAAAAATATAAGCATATGAGAGCTTTACACTTTAGCATAGTTTGTTTTATGCTGGAGCATATGAGAGCTTTACTGGGTACTTGTCAATTTTTTTATAACTCAAGTCAAATTAATAATTTGATGTTTTAAACTAAAAATTTTAAAAAATTAAGCTTAATTCTCTTGTTTTTTAAGTGGCCTGAATTAAAAGTTGAACAACATTTTTCAAACTTTTATTTCAAAACCACCACATTCTAAACCAACCAACCAAAAACAATATATATATATATACACACACATATTTGCATGTGGAAAATTAGAATTTTATACGAATTTAACGGTTAAATATTTTTTATACCTGCCTTAAAAACCTGGTTCCTTTTAAGTGTTCATTAAAACTAAAAAATGTCGGCTTCTTTTGTGCTTTAATCTTTGTGGTCACTCAATCATTATTACTGACATTGTGAAGGAGGCCGTGACCTGTATTAATTAGTACTTTATTGGATTTTAGCAATCATGATTTATAGGCGAGCAAATTATGATATTAAGCCATTTAATTGATTAGCCTGGAATTTCTAGTCTACGAGCACAAAATAGAAAAAGCCACTTGTGTGATTAACACATATATATAATATGATCTTGACATAAAACCCTTTCGTAGATATGATTATTTACATAGTGATCTTTCTTTTTTTTTATTAAGAAAAAATATTGCGAGTCCCTTATAATACGATAACTTTTAGCCAAACCTTTCTTCCTTTCCCTTTATCTACCCCTTTTAAGCATCTAAATCTTTAATGACGCCATGATTGCATTATTGCTGCGTATTTATATATGCCAATAAAATTGTTTTTTAGGTTAAAAAATGTTAATAATTGGTAAGTAATATAATTAATTAGTATGTCTTAGAATCCATGCATAAATAATTTTAATTTTTTTTCTCTTTCTTAGTTTGGTAACCAAGTAGTGCGATGAGTCATGTTAATATAAAAAAAAATCTCACTCCGAGTTTTATTAATAACCAAAAATAAAAAATAAAATCATAATTGACAATAAAAATAATTAATTAGTTTCTCTTAGAAGCCATAAAATGCATGGACACTTTCTCTCTGAATTGACTTAATAATCAAACGTAAAAAATAAAGAGGATAAATTAACATTTTAGAACAACAAGATCTCACGTTTTCCGCTCAGAGACCATATTATATCAATATAAGGACAAGGCAGAAAAAAATAATATGGCGAAACAAATAAAAATATCATATATATATATATATATATATATATATATATATGTTTATTGTACATAAAGGGAAGGTTGCCCTCCTTTATTTTCGGATCAGTTGTCGATCCAATTGATCAGATTGGTGGGAAATGGAGAAAGTCCACAAAATAAGGGGACCTATCAATTTTATAATATGGCAATTCAGGTTGGGAGAATAAAAGAAAATTAAATAGATTTGACAGGATAGTTAGAATTGTTTTTATTATAATATGTCAAAATTTTACGCTGTTTATAACTAAAAAAGTAGTTTAAACTACTTTTGTCAAACACATACTAGGTCTAAACCTGACAGCACTTCTATTTTATATAGAGGGCGGAGCGCCTGGTAGCTATTCTCTGAACTTCTTATGTAGATAAAAATTTATAAAAGTTATATTTTGCTTTCTTAAAGTATATTCTATGTTTCTTAAAATGATATTTCGACTCTTTCAAAATATCACGTCTTTTTATTTGCCCCTCACGCACGCCCACTTCCGACTTATTTTAATAGGCTCTGCCTGTCTGATAATGTTTGACCAGATTAACAGGGCTTTATTAGCTTAACGCATGTATAATTACCCTAGAATCACTCTCATGCAAGTTGTTAGTTTAATAACCATCTAATATTAATTGTAAAACTTCGGTCCTTTGTTTTTAATTTAAGTCAGAAAATTTACTCTATATTTCATAATAAAATTAGCTATAATATTATTGTTAAATTATGGCTACAACTAAAAATATTAAAGTTTTTGATGGTATTTAAAAGGAACGATTTTAACAATTAACTTAATTTTAAACCATATAAAACTATTATATATTATAATAAAAAAATTAATATAATATAAAACTTACATATATTATAATAAAAATAATTTTAATCAATAATTTCAACTAACCCTATCAAAAACCCTGTAAATAATCAGTCATCGATAAAGGATCGCCTCACAGCGCAATAAATATATATATAAGTATACATAGGTGGAAAGCTATACTTGTCAAAGTAGAATTGATTTGTCAGTCTCATTTCAATGAACTGTCGTTGTCCTTATAATTGTCAGATCTAGAAAATTTTTACGGTGGACGGTGGATATAGATACAAACATCACGTGTTTTTTTTTTTTTTTTAAAAAAAAATTAAGTACATCTATAAAGTGTTTAAAAAAATAATAAAAACCATCTATTAAAATTATTTTTATTATAACATAAAAAAATTTTACACTGTAATAATTTTTTTATTGTTATTATAACATATAAAAATTTTATACTATTTATAACTGAAAAAATGATAAAACTACTTTTATCAAACACAAAGCAAATTTATTTTGAGACAAAAGATTATCTTCATCAATAGCTTTGAATATATGTATTTGTTTTCGTTTTTTTTTTTTTTTTTTCAGAGATCAACCTATTCTAACACTCGCTAATATATAATTTTAAATCCTCCCTTGATAAACGCTCTATCTTCCATTATATATCATTAGGTGACATAGAATAGTTAAAAAAAAGTTCTTAAAAAATTATTTCAAAAAGAAAAATTATAGACTAAGCGTGTTACATATTCTTTTTTCTTCAAACCCTATGTTTTTTTTAATAATTTTGTCCAAATCTATTTATTTTTCACATTTTTATCTTTCTTAAAATCTTCATGTCTTTTTAGTTAGATTTTCTCTAAAAATAATTAGTTATTGATATATGAGTCAGTACTGTATATTTAGGACAGCACAAGAGTAACTAAATCGCTAAAGTATGTCATGATATATATATATATATATATATATATTAAATAAAGAAGCATACCCTAAACACCTTTTGTCTTTGCCTAAATACTATTTTTACCCCTCTTTTCATACAAATGCCCAAAAGACCTCAAATATCTCTAAAGCAATTAAATTTTAAAGCAAATGCCAAGATTGTCTTTCTCATTATTTTTAAATGTTGTTTAAATGTTACTTAACTAAAAATTTAAATAAAAAAATCTAAAATGTCTAAATAAATGTTTCAATCAAACAATCACTTTAATTATTTCAAGAGTTTTAATTTTTAAGGATTAATTTTGTTTAATATTTTGACTTAGTTTTAAACTGCATTTATATAAAATTTGAGAAGAGCAATCTTGTCACTTTAAAAAATTTAATTGGTTCGGGAATATTTTGAATCTATTTAACAAACATATGAGGTTTCTTAGAAATCTATATCTCCATAAGAAAAGAAAAAATGTGATTGAAACATTACGAGGCAAGTGCATGATTTATTTTGCGAAAAGCTTTTAAAAACTGACAAAAGGCCGGTAACTGTGAAGATTTGATCAGCACATGAAAAGCCGTACGAATAAAAACATGCTTTGGAATTCCACACATATTATGTTCCCTCAGTATGCCCGTGACAAATTGACGTGTTTATTTTTTTCTTTTTTCTTTTTTTTTTTTTCTATGTCAAAAAATTGATCTGTTGATGGTCACTGTCTGGGAAGGACTTGGCAGAAGGCCTAAGTGGACAGGCATAACAATTGTATTGTTGATAGCATCATTCTGTGCGTCATCTTTCAAGTGATGCGCCAATTCGTTCGTTGCCCACCACGAATTCTCTTCCCTCGTCATCCTGTTGTTTCACCCAAGCAAAGCCACACAGAGACAGAGGGAGACGGTTGTCTCTTTAATTTTTTTTATAAGATAAATTTTATTTTTATCCTTTGAATTTTGGTTGATTTGTTACAAAAAAAACAAAGAGATATTTCTGTTAATTTTGTAAAGTTTGAGGGATATACATGTTAGTTTTCAAAATTTAAGAAACAAGGTAATAAGTTAACCAAAATTCAAGAGCACAAATAAAATTTATATCCTTGTTTATAATTTTATACGAAATTTTATAAAAAGTATGTTCTATCCTTTTAAAAATTATATTTCATCTCTCCTAAAAATTGTATTTCACCCTCCTTAAAATTAATTTTGTTATTCATTTCATTGATTTAGTTACACATCCACCCCTCACTAACCCCTCACTAATTTTGACCCTACCCTTGAGTTTCCCCTTTTTCTTTTTTAATGAAAGAGGAGTTTACACCTATATTTTGGACACTTAGCTATAATGTTATAAACATTATTCCTGTGCCAAAAATGTATGTATTCCCTTTCTGGTTGTCTCGTTATTTAATCGTGGACGTACCAATTCAGCTTGAATATTTATTTAAATAAATAAATAAAAGATAATATATAGAGTAAATCCAGCAAAAGAGAGGAAACATATATATTTGAATGTATATATGTTGAAGTAATATAGGTTTTGGATGACTAAATATTTTACTGTTAGGTCAATAGAACATTGATGTTGTATTTGATAATTTTGTATCTTCTACATATTACGTTTAAGGACCTTACATCGAAGGACTGCAGAAAAATAATATAAATAAATAAATAAATATATATATATATATATAGAGTAGTGGTCCTTGATATAATGAAAAAGTTAGTTTTCCTAGTTTTGTTTTCAAAAGTTTGGATCGATATTCTCATCTCTTTGTACGTGCATTGGCGAGGGCAAGGCTTAATATACAATTAATTAGGAAGAGGCAAGATCTGATTGTTGTCTGACTTTGGGTTCCATTAAAATAATTAATCAGTATCTTCGATCGGTGATGATCACAATATTGTACCAGATAATATACGAGCCATAATTATATATATGATAAATTCAGAATATTTTAGTCGTGAATAGTCTAAATTAATTTTTAAGTTTGGTGACATTTCCAATTAGTTCAGGTTTGATCGTAATCAAATTTAGTAGGTTCGCTGAATATACACACTTGTGTGATCCATATTAATCAATGACTAATTTTGTCCCTATATGCATCTTGGAAATTATTTTATGGTAGACTAAGAGACCAAATAATTGTAATTTTCAGTCCTTGTCTGTGATATTTGTTTTTTAGTCCAAAAAAAAAAAAAAAAAAAAAACACCAACCAAACAGTCAATGGAAAAATCATGTACGCAAGAGTAATAGTTATCCACTTAATTTTTGTCCTTTCAATCATTTTTTTTTTCCTTCTTTTGTTCAATTTATTAGGTTTGAAACAAGCCCAACGTCTTATTGGTTTAATTGATAGGGGCTGTTTCGCTTAAATAAATAACTTAAATTTGAGTCATGCTTCAACTTAGAATTAATTCGGCTAAATTGTCCGAACATTGAAGGGCCCTTAAAAGTTTGAGTCATTCATGATAGATCCAGGCATCGAGGCTTTATTAAAAAATATTAGATTTGGGATAGGATTTCATGTGGAGATTTTGGCATTAAAAAGTTGCTTTTTTCCCTTGCTATGGTTTAGCAATCATGATTCTGTAATTTCGCATATGTTTCAGTTTTAAAAAAAAAAAAAAAGAGTTGTGGTTCATTCCGTCGTTATTTCTATTGGAAGGAGGATATGATTATATATCCATGCAATCAAGAGCTATATATGAATAATATTCAAAGTGGCGTAATATGTAAAGCATCTTTTTGCGTCGCGTTCGACAAAGAATAGAGGGTAAAAACTTTGCATCATTATTGATTTTATTATCAAGAACCTTTTTCGTACCAAGAAGTAAAGTATACGCATTAAACTAGAAAGGGTAAATCATAATATTTAAAAAATCTTTTACCACATATCCAATTACTGCCAAGCCATCCGATAATGTTTATTACTTTTTAGATTTTTTTTCTAGTGGAGATATATATTAATGAGACACCGACCGTTTGATTTAATAAGTCGTATTTTTAATACAATCTTAACAGTTAAAAAACATATTTTTATCTTCAGGTTATTTCAAATCGAATTTTTATTATAAAAATTGTCTTTTTTTTTTTAATAATTTTATTTAATTTTATAAAGTTATAACTTTGTTATTAATAAAATAACAAAATTTAATTTAAAAAATATATTATAAATTAGACTAAAATTTACAACTTTATAAATAGTATAGATTTAACCCCATGCAATAAACAGAAATTTATTTTCTTTTTATGGGGCACTTTGCCATTATGCTACCCATGTTTCAACGTTGGCACCTGGACCAGTATCGAATATATTCTTGTACTGATCATCGTCGACACGACATCACTTTTTTTTGAGTCACCAGGAATTTTTTTTTGTTTTTCTTTGTGGTGAATTGTCGAGGAAAAGTTACAGCCTACACTTATCACTTATTGCATGTCATGACTTCTCTACTAAC
The DNA here is from genome assembly GCA_946598075.1 of Artocarpus hirsutus. NCBI lineage: Eukaryota > Viridiplantae > Streptophyta > Magnoliopsida > Rosales > Moraceae > Artocarpus > Artocarpus hirsutus. Next base: position 87,986 of record CAMOHE010054551.1, on the reverse strand, counting down.
CCATACCATCGCTCATTTAATGCCGACCGTTCGATTTAATCAAAGTCATATTTTTAAAACTATCTGGATTGTTGAAAAACAAATCTCTATCTTTCAGTAGTTTTGGATCGAGTTTCTATTATAAAAATTGCCTTATTTCTTTTAAAATAATTTTATTTAACTTTATGAAATTATAACCTTATTATTAATAAAATAAAAAAATTCAACCTAAAAAATATATTATAAACTAGACTAAGGTTTATAATTTTACGAACGATAAAGATTTATAGGGTGTTTGGCAAAGTGATGGGAACTGCAGTTCCTACCACAAAATCAGTTATGAACAGTAAAAAGCTCTCACATGTTACAGTAACAATAAAAAAAATTGCTACAGTGTAAAGTTCTCATATGCTACAATAAAAGTGGTTTTCACCATTGGTTCCCACCACCTTCCAAACACCCTATTAATCTCATACAATAAAAAGAAATTTTCTTTTTTTTTTTAATGGGGCACGTTGCCATCATGTCATGCTACGCATATTCCAAAGTTGGAACTTGGAAAAGTAATGAAAACATTCTCGTCATGATCATCATCGAGACGACATCACTTTTGTTGAGTCACAAGGAAAAGTTTTTTTTTTTTTTTTTTGTCAGTGAATTATCGATAAAAAGTTATAGCCTACACATATCGCATGTCATGACATCTCTACTTACCCATACCATTGCTCATTTACTGTATGTTAATAAGCAATGAAGTCACAGAAACCAGCTGTTGCGAAAATTATGGGGATTTGGTACCTCCAACAGTTTCTTAACCCGAATGATAAATGAAAATAATAAACTGTTTTTAACCTTTGTCTTTAAATCTTACGAATTAATTATAACACGTATACTTTACAAAGAGTTCCTAAGAAAATACGACACTTGGGCAAAACTTTTATTATATATGAGTTTGAGAGAGTGATTTTAACTATATCGTTTAAATCGTAATTATATAAAACTTTCATATGTTACAGTGTAAAGTTAAAATTTATTACAGTGTAAACCTCTCACATGTTATAGTGTATAGTTTTAACTACATAGTGTGAACCATTTTTCCAAATACTCTATTTATCTACTATAATGTAGTAATTTTTTATTTGAAGTTTGTCTTTCTAGTTTTATAGATGTAAAGTTACTTATAGAATGTTTGGGAAGTAAGCTAAAATGGAGAGTTATAATTGAAAATACTGTAGCATGTGAGAGCTTTATACCGTAGTATACTTTTACTTCTCACTATACTATGTAAGAGTTTTACACTATTTGAGTTAAAATTAATACGTTAGAACTGAATATGCCAAACACCAAATTAATTTCTATATAGACAACTCAGTACATTATCGACCTCTGCTGGCGGTGGTATGCTGACAAAGGAGGGCTACCTGAAGACTTCACTTCTAGTAGGTCATGAGTGCAAGTGTTGTCGAGCACAAAGAGTATATCCTACCGGTCGGTAGCATACACTATGCCTCTAATGTATACTCTTGAAGCTCATGATTTGTTAGACGATGAACACCCAGGGACAGAGTTTTTTTGTCCATCTATAGTCCCAGTTTTCGACTATTAGTTAGTAGGCTTTTGTAGTCCTTTAATATAACTATACCACATATTCATTAAAATAAATGATATACTAGACAAATAATGATAAACTAAAAACAAAACAAAACTAAAATATAAAAATGATTAATATAGCTAATTCCTCCTGCATCAGATTTAAAATCCTTCATTTAATCTATTCTTTGCTACCAAACAACTACAGATCCTAAATCCTTCCGCTAATCCTTTCAACCCGTTCCTTTCTTCCGCTTAGAAAATTTCTCCATCACATAGGTTCAATTAGCAAACATTGTAACCTACTGAGTCCAAGGCCATTGAAAGAAAAAAATCTATTAAATTAAACTTACGAAAAACCTTGTGTGCAAGTCTTCTGATGTATCTGTTCTTTAAGGTTCGGCCTGTTTTGGGCCAAAAAATGGATGTCTTTGTCAAATGATACCAAAACTCAACTCATGAACGAAACCCACGTTTGGATTCAATTCCAAAACGTAACTCAATGATCATTGAATTCCCTTATAATGGATACTTTTTAGATTCTCAAAAATGTAGGCAAACACGAAATTTAGTTAAAACATACATGATATAATTGGATTTTCCTCAATTTCTAAGTATAAGTTGGTATCAGGAGTTCGACTATATTGTCGTTTCTCCAGTTGATGTGGTTTAGTGAGATTCTTTGGCTTCTTATATTAATTTGTCGTTTTCAATTCATTGTTGTGTTTCCTCTATGTGTGATTTATTGGGGTCATTGTAGTTTTCGTTGTACTTTTTATGTTGTGGCATGCATGTAATATAAAGGATATCGTCACGTTCCTATAATTTTTTTTACACACATTCCATCAGAAACGGGAAAAAAATATATTCAGATCTCCATTTATAATATATATACACAATATGCACGTAGAGTGTTGGAAGAAGTTCCCAGTGTAACATATAAGCATTAGGATTTTTTTTTTTTCAATGTACTAGAAGTATATTGCTCCTCTCAGTATGTTATGGTTTCGATTTTTCTTTTTGCATATATAAATAAGTTGTAGGGGTATATTCTATATAGTTTTCGAAGATTATAGTTGTTTTTAAATTCTATATAGTTTACGAAGATTATTGTCGTTTTTAAAATTCTTCGTTCATTGTTTTTACGGTCGTTTTTTTTTTTTTTTTTGGTTAATGTCGTTATTGTTCATTGAGGATCATGATGTCCTTCATTTAGAGAAATTTTCGTGCTGTGCTTTGTCTTGTTTCGAGACTATAAAGCCAACAAAATTTATAGGAGTTTGTTATGCCATTGTCCTTGGGTTGCATTGTCATGGTTTTTTCACAGGTTTTTCTCGTTTCTAATGCGCACAGAATCAGATCCCATAAAGCAAAAGGGTATTTTGAAATCCCAAAGGACGAGACAGAAGAAGAATAAAGAAAAAATTAGGAGATATTTTGAATCTAAATATTTTAATCATACTTTTAGAAACAAAAAAAAAAGTCACAAGGAAAAGTTTTTTTTTTTTTTTTTGGGGTGAATTATGGAGGAAAAGTTATACCTTACGCTTATTGCATGTTATGACATCGCTACTAACCCATACGATCGCTCATTTAATGCATGTTAATAAGCAGTGAAGTCACAGAAATTATCGGGATTTGGTACCTCCAACAGTCTCTTAACCCGAATAATAAATTATAATAATAAACTGTTTTTAACTTTTGGTTCTTACATTTACTGCTATCTTAGGGGTCAATTACAACACGTATACTTTACAAAGAGTTCCTAAGAAAATACGAGACTTGGGCAAAACTTTTATTATATCTAGGTAGTTCAGAAAAATAGTTTTAACTACATAGTTTAAATCATAACTATAAAAAGTTGTCATATGTTACAGTGTAAAGCTAAGTTTACAACAATATAAAGCTTTCACATGTTGCAGTATGTAGTTTCAACTACATGGTTTTAATCACGCTTTCAAATGCCCTAATTATCTACTATAATGTAGTAACTTTTTATTTGAAATTTATCTTTATAGTTTTATAGACGCAAAGTTACTTATAGGGTGTTAGGGAAATAAGTTGAAATGGAGAGTTAGAATTGAAAATACTATAGCATATGAGAGTTTTACACTGTAGCATATTTTTACTTTTCACTGTAGTATGTGAGAGTCTCATACTGTTTAAGTTGAAATTGATAAACTATAACTAAGTATGCCAAATACCACATTAATTTCTATGTTAATAACTCTGGATATTATCGTCCACTGATGGTGGCGGCATGGTGACAAAGAAGGGTTACCTGAAGACTTTCCTTCTAGTAGGTTGTGAGTTTGAGTGCTGTCGAGTGCAAAAAGTGTCCTACTAATTGGTAGGTAGCATAGACCATGCCTCTTATGTATACTCTTGTAGCTCATGGTAGCAAATACTTACTAAAATAAACAAACAATAATAAACTAATAACAAAACAAAGCTAAAATATAAAAATAACTAATATAGCTAATTTCTCCAGCATCAAATTTAAAATCATTCATTTAATCTATTCTTTCCTACCAACAACTACAACAGATTCTAAATCCTTCCACTAATCTTCTCAACCCATTCCTTTCTTCCGATTGGCAAATTTCTCCATCGCATAGGTTCAATTAGCAAACAGTGTAACCCACCAAGTCCAAGGCCATATAAAGAAAAAATCTACAACAAAACTTGCGAAAATCCCTGTGTGCAAGTTTTCTGATGTGTCTGTTCTTTAAGGTTCGGCCTTTTTGGGCCAAGAAATGGATGTCTTTGTCAAATGATACCAAAACTCAACTCATGAACGAAACCCACGTTTGGATTCAATTCTGATCTTGGTATTCCTTTGTAGGGGTAGATTCTATATAGTTTTCAAAGATTATAGTCGTTTTCAAATTTGATATAGTTTTCGAAGATTATTGTCGTTTTTAAAATTCTGTCGTTCATTGTTTTTATGGTTCTTTTTTTGTTAAATGTCGTTATTGTTTATCGAGGATCATGATATCTTACATACATTGAGAAATTTTCGTGCTGTGCTTTGTCTTGTTTCGAGACTATAAGGTCAACAAAATTTATGGAAGTTTCTTTAATGCCACCGTCCTTGGGTTGCGTTGCCATGATTTTTTGAGGTTTTTGTCGTTTTTAATGCGCACAGAGTCTCCTAAAGGGAGAGAGAAGAAGAACAAAGAAAAAAGTAGGAGATATTTTGAAGCTAAATATTTTAATCATACGTTTAGAGACAAAAATAACAATTTTTTCTCTAATTATTCCACCGCATAATATTCCCTCACAGGATAGTCTGTTTATCTTCCCATTTCTCTCAAATACATAAGCGTTTCTTTATTACTTGAATATTTTTTGGCCTTTTAGGTTCGGTTCCAAATTTCGATTTATAATTTATTATTATTATTTTTCTTTCCTTGTATACTAGAAATATATTACCATTTATAATTTAATTACTCTGATGGCGTTCTATTTACAAACCAAGTTTTTTTTTTTGGGTTATTGAGCTCGTTACTTTGGTGCGAGACTTTTTTTTTTTCCAAGATTTTGTGGCTAAATTTATGTTTGCTGCTCATAACATTGTCGTTCTATTGTTGAGGATTTAACTTTCACATTGTTTTGAGGTTATTACAAATTTTCTCGACGTTGTCGTTTTCGTAAACGCAGCACGATATCCAATTACGGTGAAACTGAAAATGAAAAATGTTAGGTGCTTTGGCTGTTCGCAATGAAACCCAAACGCCTATTTGAGTGCTTTTTTTTTTTTTTTCTTCTTCAATATGATATCGGTTAACAAATTTATGGGCCTTTTTAGAGCTGATGTCGATCGTAGATTACTGTTTTTCCACGTTTCTTGAGGTTCTTGTCGTTTTTTGTTGATATCGTTTTTGTGTTTTTTAAAGTACATATCGTGTAACGAGAGTGTTGTCGTTTCTCTTATGATAGCATTTTTCTAAATTCTGTCGTTTTCTAAACTTCGTTAAATTTTACTCATTTAATTATTGTCGTTTTAAAGATGATGTCGTTTCTTGAGTTCACATTATTTGTAATAGTTGTCGGTTATTTTGATTGTCATTTGTTTGTTTTGTTTCCTGATCATGTCGTTTACAAACTTTATGATCCTCTACGTCAGTATGGTTTACGCCGGCGCTGTTTATTTGAGCTCGTTGTGATTCTTATAAGGGGTGAGTAAAAAATCTAACAAACTGGCAAATTCGACTTAACCACCTAATAAAATTTGAGATAATTCGAATATGACGAATCTGAATAAGAATTTCTATTAACCTAGTCAATCGGAGTTTCCGTTGGGTGCGTTTAAGTTGAATTTTTTATAATCTGAAATAATCCAAACTCATCTAATACGAAATATATATAAAGTGTTTATTATAAATATTGCAATCTTGATATAATCTTATATGTTAAAAAAAAAAATTATTTTATAGTAATATAGTTTTTAAAGACTTTTAGTTCCAGATTTTTTAGTTTTTTAATTTCTAATTTCTAATACACACTACATATTATGCTACACTACACAATCTCTTAAAAGCATAGAGAATAAGTAAAGACTTTATCACTTTCTACTTCAATATACACCCTTTATTTGCGTTTAGTTCACAACTCTACTTACTTATTTCTTTACTTCAAAGTCCAAAAAAACCTCCGTCTTGCTCCATTTGTTTGAGAGAAGGTGCTTGAAGTTGAAAATTAGCAATTGTGCAATATATTATTTGTGGTTGATGTTTGTTGACTGAAAAGATTTATTTTCTTAGCTTTTATTATGTTTTGTTTCTTGAATATGACTTGTGTATTTGAGCTTTATTAGACATCGATTAAGTAATGGATTTGAGGTTTTTTTTTTATATTTCTTATTTTGTTAAATTGTTAGCATGAATTTTTTTTATTCTCTATAATGTTCAATTAGATCAACTTATCCATTTCACTCGAACTTTAATAAGATGAATGACTTTTATAACTTAGGTTTATTGGATGAATTATATTTAAATCAACTTATTCAAACTTTGATTGGATGGGTTAAAAAATTCTTAAAATCTATCTAATCCCACCGACGTTCACCCCTTGTTCTTGTCTTTATCGGTTTGCTTGGTTAGAACCACTTTTACTGTAGCATGTGAGAGCTTTACATTATAGTAATTTTTTTGTGTGTGTTACTGTAACATGTAAGAGCTTTATATTGTTCATAACTAAGTTTGTGATGGAAACCATGGTTATTACCACTATGTCAAACAAGGGGTAAATTGTTTTATTGGTGTTCAACTTTTTTGGGTCCTCATATTGGGTGCATGACCCAATGGTCTCTACATAATTAGGTTTTATTTGAAACGAAGATTAAAGAGGAAAGAAAATCAATTTGAAGTATTATTAAATATTTATAGATATTTGATTGATCGAGTAAATCAAAAATTTATTCTCAGCCATCTAATAATGGTGATATGTGTAGATATGCCCCTTCTTAGTCAATCATGTGACTTTTAGTATCTAGATAACCAAGTTAGTACTGAAGCTAGCGAAATCAGGGGAAAAAAACAAAAAGAGTCCGCTCTCTTTTTCTCTCACTCTCCTAGTTTTCTATAGGTTCTCGAGTGTGTATTTTTGTGGTTGTTCGAATTTTACTTTTGTAAAAACCACACACAGTGAGCAATCTATGATATGATCATGATATTCATGGAGTATTATGAGGTTATCATTGACAAATTCTAAAATAGATCTAGAACTGACAAAAGACGCTTCGGCTTTCCGTATGTGTATTCGGTATTATTTTTTTCCATCAATTGCCATGTATTATTGTTTTGTTGTTTTGTACGTCATGTCATATTGTATTGTTGTTTTGTTTTGTAGATCATGTCCTTTATTCGGTTTGTTTTTGTATTTCTACATTGATGCTATAGTGTTTGAAATAGTACTTCAAACTAATAGTTTAAATTATGAAAAATATAAAATTTTTACATGTTACTGTAAAAAATTACTGTGTAAAATTTTCATACTCTATAATTTTTAAATCTAACTGATAGTTTAAACTATTTTTTCAAACACTTTATAAACTACAGTTATCATCGGTTACGACGTTGTTGTCGTTTTTCGTGTGATGTTGTTTGGTAAGATTGTTGTCCTTTTGTTGGCTTTCACAGATGATGTCTTTTGCAAAATTTATGATTATGTCGTTATGGTTTTAGATTGTTGCCGCCTTACTGAGTTTATTGAGGTTCTTTTTTGATTTTTTTAAAGTGTTGTCTTTTTTTAAATCCGTCGTTTCTTGGGTGAAATTATTGCAGTTTTATATCTTTATGTCGCTGTCGTGTCCTTTTTTTTCTTAATTGATTTTTTTTTTTAAATAATTGAATTTGTTTTGCTGTTATTAGTTGTTATTATATTAAATGAACAACCACCGTATCTGTATTTTACTTTCTTTTTTTTGCTGAAATAAAAAAACTGTATTTTACAAAGTATTTATAACTTTTTTTTTTTGGAAAAAATAGCCAATTTAGGTGCGAGAACAGGCACATTAATATACTTTTTGAAATATATTCAGATAAAAAAAATGCCTTTTGAAATATATATATTTACCTTTTATTTTTTAGAGAAAATAATATCAACTATTAGATTGTCAATGTATAATAGATATACTTATCTGTGTAATAATAATATTTCCTTTTAGATAGATATTTATCTGTCGTTTTAGAGGGGGAAAGAAAAATTGAAGCATGATTTGATTAAGTTTTTTTTGTCCCCCAACAAGTCAATATTTTATAATTTCCACTTGGAGGAAAGAAAAATTGCAGCATGATTTGATTCCTTCTTTATCCTCAACAAGTCAATATTTTATAATTTCTATTTTTTTTGGTAGAATAATATCCATTTTTATCTGGGCTCTTCAAATGGAAATTATCATGAACTCAGAAAAAAGAAGAAGTTATCATTAATTTCATTATCGACAAAAGAAGAAATAATTGTTTCTCAAAAAATAAAAATAAAAATAAAAATACAGATTATATATCCATTTAAAAAAAATGAAAGCGTCTTTATCTTCCTTTGGTACTGGCTCTGAAATCCAAACTGCAAACACTCTTTGAACACAAGCAATTCAACCACCAGTCTCTCTCTCTCAGTCATTCTTCCCAAACATTCACATCAGAAACCAGATCCAAGAAACTTTTCTCCGAAGATTCGATTCGATTCAATTCGCCTTTTGGGAATAAAGGAGTAGAAGAAGAAGCAAACTGAGGAATCTGAAGACGAAAATGCAGAGCAGAGGATCGAAAGCCAGGTTGTCGGGCATGGCATTTCGATCCCGAGTCCCCACTCTCTTGCTCTCCATGTTCGCCACCTTCGCTTCCATCTATGTCGCCGGCCGGTGAGTCTCGCCGCTTCAATTCTGGATTTTCATTTCTCTGTAATTGAATTGAATTGAATTTTTGTGTGCTTGTAAAACCCTAATTTTGAATCGGCTGTTCGCAGATTATGGCAGGACGCGCAAAATAGGGTTTATTTGATTAAGGAGCTTGATAAGATAACTGGTCAGGTGAGTATTTTCTTGATTCGACCACATTTTTTTTTAACCGATTGGATATCGAGGTGTGTTTAATGTTTGCAAGGAGAGACTTTTTTTCAAACTAATGTCATTCCTTATTTCAATTAATTTGGAATTTCCAAGCATAGTAACTAAATCAAGTATTTTCTAATTTTGTGCACAGAATTTTGTTCCTCTTGGCTTTTGAGGTGTGTTTGTGTGTAAAAATTGAAACTTTTTTAAACCGAATCAAACTTATGTCATCCTCTGTTGGAATTGATATAAATTATAATAGTTTTATATATTATTGCCTGTAAAGTCCTACGTGCTATGATTGATGAACCATTTTCCCCATTTTGTGCTTAGATCAAGTGCATTTGGATAGCCAATTTTACACCTTATTAACTCTGGAACAATTTGATTAACTAGTTGTTTTTGGGTTCTAGGGTCAATCTGCGATATCAGTGGACGATACATTGAAAATCATAGCCTGCAGGTAGGGTAGTCATCTTCATTTGATTTAATTGGGATATGTATGTGATGTATGATTTTTTTTTGTGTGTGTGTGTGTGTGTAATTTTTTTATTATTTATTATTTATTATTTATTTATGTGTTTATTTTTAAGAATGGGACTTGATGCGTCACTTTTTTGCACATGTTAGGGAACAACTTAAGAAATTATCAGCCCTTGAGATGGAATTGGCTGCAGCTAGACAAGAAGGTTTTACTTCAAAGCATTCAACAGAAACTACAGAAAATAACGATACTAAGTCTAAAAAGAGGCCTTTAGTGGTTATTGGAATCCTCACTAAGTTTGGCCGCAACAAAAATAGAGACGCAATCCGGAAGGCTTGGATGGGAACTGGTATTGTCTTATCAGTCTTTGTGCTCTCTTGTTTGCCTTCTTCGTATAGTTAGATTTATGTTTGTCGCCTTGTATTTTTTCCATTTTCAATCTGGCATAAATACGTATTGCATTACTTTACTGGGTTGTTTGTTTTATAAATGAGAACTGGGTAACCAGGCTTTGTAGAGATAGTAATGCACGAACCGCGATAGTTGTGAATTGTGACTCTAACATTAGATGGAATCTAGTATTTTACGAATAAGTGCATCAACTATAAGGGATGGCTGGGGGAGTTTGCATAATTTACATTTTTGTTGAAGAGAATTCCAAACTAGGCATTTGTTGCCTCTGAATGCATCTTTAGAAGAAGAGCAACATTATACACATAACCCAAAGGAACTGCTTTAAATCAAGTTTTAAAGGGATTAAAAATATAAATCGAACTTGGGGTGCTACTTTTTTATGATGGCTACAGTGCCTTTAACTGTAAGTTTTTTATGACAAACCTGCCAACAACATGCAGTGTTAGACTGCATCTGGCTAATTCATAACATCTCACTTTCAAACTAGTTATGTTGTGTCTATGAATTTTTCAAATATAAGGCCTTTTGATCTTGAGCAGTTGAGCTTAGTTGTGTTGGAACTTAGAAGTGTTTATAGAGGTAAGCGATTTTGTGTTAATTAGTATCATGATTTGGAAGTTTTAGCGTGAGATAATTGTCTTTGCAGGTGCAGCTTTGAAGAAAATGGAGAATGAAAAAGGAATAATTGTCCGATTTGTCATTGGAAGAAGGTCTCTCTCTCTTTCTTACTCTTTTTTCTTTGGGCTAGAGTTGGCCTTTTTTTTTTTTTCTTTTCTTTTCCCTACGATTATTGTTCAATGACCTGTTTTTGATGATCTATTCTACTGCAGTGCAAACCGCGGTGACCAATTTGACAGGGCCATTGACGATGAAAATAGGAAAACTAACGACTTCATCATTCTTGTGCGTTTCTCATGCGTCGTTGACTTGAGTATAGATGCTTTCAGGGCATTCAGAACTGTTCTTTAAGCTACAATAATTTGACTATTTTTCACCGCCACCCATCTCTTTTGCAGGATAATCACATGGAGGCACCTGAGGAATTTCCAAAGAAGGCTAAACTGTTCTTTGCCTATGCTGCAGATAAATGGGATGCTGAGTTTTATGCTAAAGTCAACGATGACGTTTATGTAAATATTGGTCAGTAAAATAATTTGTCTGATAGAACAGAACTTGATACACATTTGCATGATGCCTAACAATGAACTTCAAATCATTGCATGCGTTGAAAAGAATTGCAGGAAACCATTTTTGGGATGCTATCAATATGCGTATTGCTGTGGAAACTACAAATTTGATTCTCTAGCCATTGACATGATGAGAGGTTCTTTGTTATCGTCTTTGATCTTCCATGATTTTGCGAGTTTAAAATTCTCTCCTTAACAAAAAGCATGGCAGTTTTTGCTTATTTTAACAGCTGAAAATTTTGATGATGTTTTAACAATGGTGATTAAGGTTCTAGACGGTATTTGCATATTTATTTATGGTAAAACAGCAAGTGGAAAGCATTTGCAATGCAGTGTACCAAGTATGGCAGGCAGTAACTTATAGTGGGTGACAAGTTTGACATATCTGTTAGTGGTAATTAAAGAGTTGGCATTTACTTCTTTGATACAGTTAACAAGTCCCTGATCTTTTCATGTAGACTTCAGTTACACTTACTGAATAGGGAGTAACTAGAGGGTAACAAGCATGGCAGGCGAGTAAACTATAGGACTCTTTGGAAATTGTCAAAAAAAAGGGCGACAAGTTTTGACATATTTGTTAGTCTAATTGAAGTCTACAAGGAAATCTTCAGGGGCTTCTTAAGCAGATCAAAGAAGTAAGATGCCTTCCCACCCTTGTAATTTACTCCCCCATCATTCTTGGTACTGTCCATTGTAAATGGTTTTCCCCTCCCTGTTTGACTTACGCAAATATTAATATATGGAACATTCGCAAAAACATCAGGTGTTAAAACAAGTGAAAACTATATCCTTGAAGATTTTGACTTAGCAATGTCATGAAAAAGATCAAAGACAATAATATAGAATCTCTCATCATATCAATAGCTAGAGAATCATGTTTAAAAGAAGAGATCTTTTACTTTCCACAGTGATAAGCATATTGCTTTGTGGTTCTTTCTAATGCATGCAATGATTTGAAGTTAATCATTAGGCATCATGCAAATGAGTATAGATGGTCAAATTTATTCTTATGAGTATCTCACATCATTATCCAATAATCCTCAACTTGTAACGTGGATAATACGTTGGCCCAATTTATTCTTCCATCAAAGGATCTACATCTCTGATGAATGTTACGCTGCATAGTTGATTTTCTTTTTTCAATTTTAAACTGTTATATATCTGCTTGGAATATTCTATCTATTAATTTACTTGTCCTTGAGCAGATGCTCTGGGAGCTACTCTAGCAACTCATTTGGACAAGCCTCGTGTTTATATTGGCTGCATGAAATCTGGCGAAGTTTTCTTTGAACCGTGAGTCTTGCTGGAATTAAACGTTTTTTTTTTTTGTTGTTTTTTGTCTTTTGTTTTTTTAAAGAAATCTTGTATTATACTTACATTCTGTAATTTGCTGATTCTTTTTAGGGGCCACAAGTGGTATGAGCCAGACTGGTGGAAATTCGGTGATAAAAGATCGTAAGTTGTACTGAAATGTAATTTACTTTTTGTGTGGCCCACCTCCCACCTCATACTGATTGTTCCTGTTCATCAGCAAGAGGGATCTGTTTGGTCATACATTTATTTACGGACAAATCTTTTTCAGTCTCATTTTTGTTCCCATTAACCAATTATCCGTCTTATGAACGCCATCTTTTAGACAAAAGAACTAGGCTTTATCAATTAGTAGTCACATGGTGAACAAGTACCTTAATTTATCACTCTGCTTTTCAACAGATATTTCCGCCATGCTTCAGGCGAGATGTATGTCATATCACAAGCTTTGGCTAAATTTATATCAATTAATAGGTGAGTTCAATTCCTTTTAATAAACCGGTTTTGGTTTAATCACATTGATGCAATGATTAACCTCCCATTTACAAACTTAGTAGGTCTATTCTCCGAACGTATGCCCATGATGATGTGAGCGCTGGTTCATGGTTTATTGGGCTTGATGTCAAACATGTTAATGAAGGGAAACTTTGCTGCTCATCTTGGTCCGCAGGTCTCTCTCTCTTTCTCCCCCTCTCTCTCTCATCATCATTATCATCATCATCATATGTTGATTGCTCGTCTATTTTTCCCAATTTGGTTAACTTCCTCAAGGTAACTGAAGATAAATTATTGTTTCCCAGGAGCTATATGTGCTGGTGTTTGATTTGATTTTCTTTGCGATTGTTTGGAGAGAGAATAAACCTGATGCAGATTGTTCCTTTTGAAGATACCTTTTACCAACACCATTTATCATCCACATTGCCTTCACGAGGAATCTTGGTTCTTGACGAAAGTTGATTCTGGGATAGACACCCCATCAGACAGATGAAATCAGCATCACTCACATTGGGACAAAGTACAGTTAGGAGGATTCGAGTTCCGACAATGGTCACAAGACATATTCAACCAAGGTCAACTATACAAGTATAGATACACTAATGTCGAGGTTGTCCTTTCGTGACATGATGTATTTCCCGAACATCTTTTTGTCCCCGAGTTTATTACATATCAATGAAATAGGAAGGTGATTCTTTTTCATTTATAAAACTCAAGTGTCGTTTGCTTTAGATGTTCATGACAAGTATATCTCTTTGCAATCTTTCATGTTCGTTCCCAGCGATGGGAATTCCCAAAACCCAGAGTTCAATTCCAAACGCCTGCACAGTTTATCACTTCTTTGCCAGTAAAGACTTGGCACTCTCAAAGAACTAAATCCTTTTAAAAAACTATCCTAATTATCAGTGCTAACATGCTCAAGTTTATGACAATATTGGTCTGTTTGAAGGTTATAGTTAAATGCTTAAAACTTTATCTAAAGCCGAATGATATATACTTATCCATAGAGCTCAAGCAAATGCAAATGCCAAAAAAAAAAAAATAAAGTACAGCAATAAGATCAGAATTTAAGACCATTTATAGACAACCGCGTAAATACAAGAATTACTGTACAATCATGTTCAAGCAAGGTTCATATAATAGAAGTACAACTGTTTATAGGCACCATCATCACTCATGTCTAACAAACAAAAAACCAAAACAGCACCACTTTTGGCATCAACATTTACTCACGACGAACTGTTGAGAAAATGTGCAAGTGCCTTGTCTGTGTCATTCTCGTACATGATCAGAGCTTCAGCGACGCTTTTTGATGGAAATCCCATCTCTCGCAAGAGATTGTAGCCATTGACAAACTCCGGAACCTAAAGAAAAATCAAATACAATACTTGTTCAGGTAATGTACATCACACCAGCGCTCGGATAGCACCAGCTAAATAGCAAGAGGTAATGCTGCAACCAATTTGCGCAAATAAAGTTCTCCCGGTGTAAGAAGCCGAGTGGGTCGGCACAAAAAGCTGCATGTAAGAAATTCTATCATGCATAGGTGATATGTAATATTGGCTTGGCTCTTGTCGGATTTCCACTTGAGATATTAGTAAGTACAAACAAAAATCTTTTGGAATTTTGGCTGCATTTACAGAGTGCGTAATGAAGAAAGAAGCTAACAGATCAATATTGTCTCTGCGAAGCTGAACTTGTAAGCCGACCAAAAGCTTAAAAGAACATAGAAATGTTTGCAGAAAAAGAGCTCAAAAAAGCACCTTAGTGGGATTGTCTCCATAATGCCCGACAGCAAGAGTAACAGCTTCTCGGCTGAGCCCTGAAGCAATATATTTGCTAACTGTAGGGTCTGTGACGGAGCCCTGCAGTAACAACTTGCGAATCAGGAATACGCATGTAAATATAACACCAGTTGCATGTAAAATAATTGCAGAAGTAATATTGTCTGCATACAATGGAAACAAAGAAATACAGATATGACGAGCTATAATACTCAAAAAGAATCTTTCCAAACAAAAGAAAATGAAGATAACATACCGCTGATGACGTTGATGACACAGTCCGCGATGGAAGGTTTTCCAACCCAAGCTTGACCCAGTTCTGGTTTTCCTTCTCTGCCTCTGCCAAAATTTTCCTCTCAAGTTCAAAATCAAATTGGAAATTGCTCCGAGGTATATCTCCTACTTGTGGTGACAACTGAGGCTACAAAATGAGAGAAATCCCTAACGTAAATCACATGAGACAAAATTTCGCAGGTAATCCATAAAAGAATAGCACAATTTGTCAATGTCTACAGGTTACTATTTTCGAAATACAAAATGCACACAAATAGAAAATAATGGACTGGATACATCATTTGTCGAAGCTGATTCATCAACATAGAGCAATTTAAAAAACCAAAACAATATCGATCGCACAAACGAGACGATTCATGAAAAGGGGTATATGCGAGAGAAAAGTTGCATGAAACATAAGAATAACCTATTTTTGAACTTTGTCTTCTTTATTATGAAAGAAAATATACACTAGCATCCATCCTAATTCTCACCATCTGAAGCCACAAGACGACAAAAAGAATCATGGAGCTGTAGAAGCACCACCATTCAAAGCTAACTAATAACAAAAGCTGTTTTGCAATCAAGATGATCATTTACAATTTTTTTTTTAATAATCGATCTTTACTCAATTTCACAGCAATCACAACAAGCAGAACACCAAATTCGAGAAGCATTCTAGATTGTGTTTTCCTTAGTTTTAACCAAAACAACTGTCGATTATAGGTAGAATAACAGTCACAAAAAGTCGAAGTTTTTGTTGATTTGAAAGCGCAAATACAGTTTTGCAATTAAACAAATTAAGAAATCTTACCGGAGGAGTGATGCGATACTCTGACTTTATAGTTACTCGTATGCCCAATCCTGCTACAATTCCCAAAAACGAGAAACTTTGGTTCAGTCACCATAAAAATGCCATAAATTCCACAACTTAAAACCGAAATTTCAACGATCAATCCCAAATCGTTCAACAATCACGCC
The DNA here is from genome assembly GCA_946598075.1 of Artocarpus hirsutus. Classification (NCBI taxonomy): domain Eukaryota; kingdom Viridiplantae; phylum Streptophyta; class Magnoliopsida; order Rosales; family Moraceae; genus Artocarpus; species Artocarpus hirsutus. The sequence continues at coordinate 71,933 of CAMOHE010054551.1, read as the reverse complement.
TTCACCGGAGAAAAGCCCTAACTCTCTTTCTTTTTGTTATAAATACAGATCAAAATATCAAATTCGCAAATAAAGATTCAAAATTCATGTCCTTGGAATTGATCTTTGAGACATTTATAGAGAAGATGCGAGACTTACAAGAAGGAGAAGAGGAAGGAGGAGGCGGCTGGTGATGGGGAAAGGGACGGCCGGCTTGCGGGACGGGGGTATGGCCAGACTGGCCGATCTTCGGGTACAGAGACGACGGCGGCGCGTACATCTGATGCGAAGACGACGATGATGACGTGGGCTTGTGATACATCGGGAATTGGGCAAGCCGTAGTCCGTACGAAGGGAAGGAAGGAAAGATGTTTTGGATTGCTGTGAGAAAGAAGAAAAGCACCGACCTTAAGACTCTGTCACCTTTCGACGTCACGTCGTTTGTGAGGTTACCGCGTTTGTGATGTGAGCTGAAAAAGGAAGACGGAGACAGGACGAAAACACGCAAACGACCTCCGAAACACTGCCGTTTTGACTCGAATAGCGTTTACGCGGGTATGCAAGGAACTGGGGGAGAGAGAGAGAGGGGAACGTAAGGCATAATGTGTCCACGCCGTTTGTTTTTTAAGAAATTAGACGAGATGCTAGGCCTTTTATAAATTAGTAAGTAATATCATATTGCCAAATTTGAGAACAGAAAACTTAAAAAAACTTTTAGGACTGATTGACAATGGTAAAAATCACTCAATTTTTATCATAAATTTAGTTATAAATAATAAAAATTTTTTACATAATATAATAATAATAAAAAAATTACTACAATATAAAACTCTTATATATTATAATAAAAATGATTCATAACACCTCCCTAAACACGTACAAAGTTTTATCCTTAACTTATATATAAAGGGTCAATAAGTTTCGTTTTCCGTCGATAAGTTCGTTTTCTACTATTCTACGATTGGAAATGATGAAACATTTCAAAACGTTTTTTTCATTATATTGCCACATGTCAAAATTTTATTGGTTGCCCTCTTTTTGTTGTCCTCCTGTCATTTGACGATTTACGAGAAGAAACATGTTCATGTGGTTTTAACAGCACAGGATCCTACCAAAGGAGGAGCAAAAAAGGTCGCGACACCCATGGGAAGAATTGACGAGCCAGTGCAAGGCGCGTGAGACGCACATACTCATGCAATTGGTTGATGCAAGCCCGAGTGGCTGACCGGCTTGGGACCCGCATAGACTGACTTCCATAGTCTTGTTGGGCGATGCGTCTTCACTCCACGTGTGAGCGCTAATCCTAGTAGTTCACTCCTTGATCGGACAACACTTTTTCTAATTTTAAAACCCTTATTATTATTATTATTTGCTTTGATAAACACCTTATTATTTTACCTGCTTTCTTGTAATTTCATATTTTTATTTCTTGCATGCATTTCAAAATTCTCGCCAACGAAGAAAAAGAATATATCTCGATGGAAAATAATTTTTTATGAGGATGTAAAATTAATTTATAAATAACAAAAATAACTCTTATAAATTGGGAAAAAAACTCTTATAAACATATTTATTTTCTAAAATTGCCATGCTCAAATAATTCTTTTCTATAGAGTCAGTTTTTTTCCTTTTTTTTCTCTTCTCTCCTATTTTTTTTCTTATCCTTTTACTTTTTTTTTGTCATACATATTTGTTTTTGCTCATTCTTATCCTATTTTCATACATTTATTTTTTCCTACTCAAATTTTTTACTCCTTTTTTTGGTTCACATATTGACATTTCAACTAGTAATACCAAAAATGTTCTCGCCTGATGTCCCTCTTCTCCCACTTTTTCTCGTGTGGTTGTTAGTGATGTGCCTGAGGCCAATTATATAATGACCACATATTGACTTTGTTACATTTGCATTTTATTAATAAAGAGGCATTTTCATTATTGTTTTTTATTTTAATTCCATGAATAGTTAATTCTGCCTAAGGTCATCAAGTATGTGACTTGATAGTAAAACTCTTAGGTAAAAATTAAATTCTATTCTAAATTATCCCTAGTCGGTCATTATTATTAGTATAATAATGAATGAAGACTAGTATGAAGTTTGACTGATGATTATGTTTTATTAATCATGTGTATGAGATACTAAGTCAACTCATAGATACATATTTGAGAAATGATGTATTGGATCGATCCGCTATGAGAATACTACATGGATAATTGTCATAAGTGATTCTCATCACATTAGTATTATCTTAGTCCTCTGACTTGAAATCACCATAGTTTCCTACATGACAAGCTCTATATTTTGGCACAATCTAATATTATCTTTAACAGGATGATGAAATAAATTGTTGTTGGATATAAAGTGAATCATATGAAGAATGTGAGTAATTAAGAAGGAATTTGTCCCTCATTTATTATGAGAAAGATATCTATGGACTCCTCAATAAGTTAGACTGAAGTAAAATGTATGGCCATACTGGAATGAATTAATAAGGGTTATCAATATCGGTCTACATCGAGAAATAATATGATTGAATAGTATAAGAATGACATAAACCATGCCTTATGTTCAATCAAGGTATCTAGTGATAAAATGACTTTAATACTATTGTGGATTAGGATATGTCGGATTATTGACATTCGCATAACTTGGGTAATCATAATGTCTTGCTAGAGCCCGCTTATGATTTGTGGGCCACAAACAGAATTTCAAGCTCACTACCAATGTTATGTGAACCTATAGGGTCGCACACTTAGAACAGACTAAGAACGAATTTTAGGTTTACCGTGTTTAGGTTCAATGACCCTGATAATGCTTAAATTCGATGTATTAGATATGCCTAGGTTCATTGAATCTGACATTATCTAGATTATCTAAATCATAATTTCTATAACAAACGAACGCACATCAATAAAATGAGAGAGTGAATCCAAGAGAAAGGAGGAAAGAAATGGAACTACAGGATGCACATTGACACATTGTTATAGAAACTTGTTGATACTCATAAACCAGTATAAGATGCAATAAAGAAGAAGAGATTTACCACGGTTGGATGGTTTCTTTAACTAGCAGTAGTCACATAAATTTATCTGGTGACCACAAATGGCAGGGCACACATTTCTGACTGCATAAAGGAAACTTACTAAAATCTGTGGCAAAGAACAAAAAACATCAAACAAGCTATTATATAACTGGAAAAGTTTATAAAAAAAAAAGAGTAAAACTACATCCAAAAAGTTTAATTTCATAGCTAAAGTAAGAAAGAATACGACAACTACCTTGTTAGTTTTCACCAAATCTGTCACGTTTACCTTTTACGATGCTGGAACGACAGCCTCTCTCTGTATCTATCCCTTCCCTTCTGCGTCTATTGCAGCTTCTATTCAGATGTTCTTTGTGCCTCTTCTGTGGCTGCCGCTTGTCATTGGGATCAAGATTTTTTCTGGTAACAAAGACAGAGATGCATTAGAATTAAGAACTAAAAGGTATAGAAATTTGTTGATACTCAAGAACCAGTGTAAGATGCAATAAGGAAAAAGAGAATTACCTTGATTGGCTGGTTTCTTTAACTACCAGTAGTCCATAAAATTTATCTCGGCACCACCAACGACAAGGTATCAATTTCTTAAATCATAAAGGAAACTTACTAAATCTGTGGCAAAGAACAAAAAACATCAAACAAGCTATTAATACAACTTGCAAAGTTTGAACCAAAAAAAAAGGAGTAAAACTACTACATCCAGAAAGTTTAATCTGATAGCTAAACTAAAAAAGAAATACTACCACTATGTAGTTAATTTTCACCAATTGTCAAGTGTACCTTTTACGATGCTCGTTGACAGCTATCCCTTCCTTTTTTGCTTCTACTGCAGTTTCTGTTCAGCTGTTCTTTGTGCCTTTTCTGTGGTTGCCACTTGTCATTGCAATCAAGAATTTTTCTAATGACAAAAATAGAAAGGTGCATTTACGAACTAATTTGAGACCAAATAAATCTTGTCCTGAACATTAACATAATATGTTATGGTTATGAGTGAAGTTTCAAACCTTCTTGTTGTCTCATTTCACATTCTTCTTTCTCCATCCACAAGGTGGAACCACAAACGCACGGAATATGAGGCAAGTGTTGCGACCAACCCTCTCATGAGCCTTTTTTGTAGCTTTAAGTACAGTGTCCACTGTCCACATAGAAGAACCCAAAAACAAGCTACATGTCACATTTTGATATGCAATGTGCCACAAAGCCTGCCTAACCATGGCCCCTTTGTTTTCATGAGCCTTTATTTTAGCTTTTCTTTGTTTATTTTTTTATTATTATTATTTTTTTTTTTTTGCTATTCTATCTTGTCTTTTATATTTTCTTTCTTTCTTTTTTTTTTTTTTCCAAATCTTCTTTCTTTCTTGGCCTTCTTTTTTGGGTCATGGCTTTAGGAATAATAGCTGGGGAAACTTCTTACAGTACAGAATGAAAATGAAAATGTCAAACTCAAGCCTTAAATAGAATAAAAGAACACATATTAGCATAGTGAGAGGAAATATAGACAGGAGAGAAAAAATAAATAGAACAATAGAAGGCACATCAATACATTGTTATACGCAATTGTTGAATCTAATAATGCACTATAAGATGCAATAAGGAAGAAGTGAAATACATTATTTAGCTGGCTTTTCCATGAGCAATAGCCGTCATAAATTTCATCACGTTGCCAACAAAAAGCATGCCTTTCTTACAGCATAAAAGGAACTTACTACAATCTGTTCCAAAGAAGAATACGTCAGACATTAATGAAAGTTTGAAAGAGAGAGAGACAGTAGAACTACATCCAGAAAGTTTAGTTTGATTGCTAAAAGAAACTAATTTAAACCATGCCGTTGATACATATAGAGGAGGAAGAAATAATACAACTTTATGGATTAGTTTTCACCAAATCAGTGTACCTTTACATGCTTGATGGGCAGCATCTCTCTCTCCCTTCCTTTCAGCTTTTTTTTTTTTTTTTTTGTAGCTTCAGGAAGAACAACTAGGAAACTGCAATGGAAGATGAGAATAAAAATGTCAAACTTGAGTTCAAATAGAACAAAACAAGGCATAGTACAGTACAAGAACCATTTTGAGCTATAGAATGCACATCTCCAAAATGTAGGATAATTGGTTGAAATTCATAATGCACAATAAGATGCAACAAGGAAGAAGAAAAGTACCTTGTTTGGCTGGCCTTTTCGACCACCGCCATTATAAATTTTCTCATTACCACCATCAATAGGACAAGCATTTCTTAAAGCATAAAGGGAACTTTGCGAAATCTGTGCCAAGAAAAAGAATGCATAAATGCATGTCTTATAGCATAAAGGAAGGTTCTTCAGATTTGTGCCAAGGAAAAGAATGCATAAATCAAGTTATTAATACAACATAAAGAAAGCTCGATTGAAAAAATTGAGCAAAACTATATCTAGAAAGTTTAATTTGAAATCTAAAAACTATAGTACTTAAGCCATGCAGTTTATACATATAGGACAATAGAAAAATCTAAACTTATCTAAAGTTTAATTTGAAATCTAAAAGAAATTAATAGTACTTAAACCATGTAGTTTATACATATAGGACAATTAAAAAATGCTCTAACTAAAGTTTAGATTTCACTGAATCTGTTCAAAAGTAACTTTTGCAATGCTAAATCTATTCAAAAGTACCTTTTACAATGCTTAATTATCAGCTTCTCTCTCTGTCTCTGCGTTCCTTTTAAATCCTGCTGCAGCTCCTAGTTCACTGGTTCTTTGAGCCTCTTCTGCAGTTGCCGCTTATTTCTTGCAATCAAGATATATCCTAATGACGAAGACAAAGATGCATCAGATTTTTATGAGCTAATTAGCAACCAAGCACATCTTGTCACAAACACTAATATGCCAAGATTACGAATAAAATTTCTGATCTTCTTGTTGCCACATCACATGGTCCTCTTTCTCCGTTCAGAGTTTATCCATTTCTCAACCTAAACGACATGCCACAATCTTTATGACCATTATTTATGTGCAACTGTGCATGCGCACTATGAAGTTCAGTGTTGCACCCAGCGTCCACTGATTATAAAACAGCCCATAAAAGGTAAGCTGCAAGTAGGATGCAGAATATACGATGTGCCTATTTCTTTCATTCATTTTTTTCTTTTTCTAGTCTTTCTTCTTTCTTTCTTGCTTTCTTGCTTTTTTTGCTTTCTTTCTTTCTTTCTTTCTTTCATTTATTCTTTTCTTTTCTTTTGTTGCAGCAGCCTCAGGAAGAACAATTGGATAAATTTCTACAATTAAAGATAGAAATGAAAACGTAAAGCTAGGGTTTTAAATAGAACAAAAGAACTCACATCAATACAATGAGAGGAAATAATAAACCCAAGAAATATAGATGAAGTATAGAGCACACATCGACACATTAGTATAGCAGAATTGGTTGGAATTAACAATGCACTACAAGATGCAATAAAAAAGAAGAAAATTACCTTGTTTGGCTGGCTTTTTCCACAACCAACAGTCGTCATAAATTTTATCTCATTACCACCAACGACAGGGCATGCATTTCTTACAGCATAAAGTAAGCCTATTAAAAAGCTGTGCCGAGGAAAAAAATGCATCAAACAAATTATCAAATACAACTTAAAAAGCTGTGCCGAGGAAAAAAATGCATCAAACAAATTATCAAATACAACTTAAAAAGCTGTGCCGAGGAAAAAAATGCATCAAACAAATTATCAAATACAACTTAAAAAGCTGTGCCGAGGAAAAAAATGCATCTTACAGCATAAAGTAAGCCTATTAAAAAGCTGTGCCGAGGAAAAAAATGCATCAAACAAATTATCAAATACAACTTAAAAAGCTGTGCCGAGGAAAAAAATGCATCAAACAAATTATCAAATACAACTTAAACAACGAAAATTTGAATAAAAAAGAGAGAGCAAAAAAATAAATTTATAGTACTTAAACCAATATTTTCAAGAGTCTTTTCTAGAGCTCTAATGCGCACAAACGCAAAATGCAGTTGAGTTTTACAACCAACCTTTTCAAGAGACTTTCTAGAGCATTAAGCAGAGTGTCCACTGCCATAAAACAGCCCGAAACAAGCTAAGCTACACGGTAGCATTCTCAATATCCAACGTGCCACCAGCATTTGATTATTCTCCTTCTGCTATTTATTTCCCTCCTTTCCTTTTTTTTCGCTTTCTTACTTTTGTTTCTTTTTTTTACCTTGTATTTCTTT
>CAMOHE010054551.1:39658-64693 GCA_946598075.1 Artocarpus hirsutus | reverse complement strand
AGAGATATAGACAGAATTATAGAACACACATCGACGCATTAGTATAGCCATTGGTTGGAATTCATAATGCGCTACATGATGCAATACGAAAGAAGAAAATTACCTTGTTTGGCTGGCTTTTTCCACTACTAACAGTCGTCATAAATTTTATCTCGTTACCACCAACGACAGGGCATGCATTACTTACAGCATAAAGTAAGCCCACTAGAGATATAGACAGAAGAACTCACGTAAATACAATGAGAGGAAATAAATCCAAGAGATATAGACAGAATTATAGAACACACATCGACGAATTAGTATAGCAACCGGTTGGAATTCATAACACGCTACATGATGCAATAAGAAAGAAGAAAAAAATTACCTTATTTGGCTGGCTTTTTCCACTACCAACCATCGTCACAGGGCATGCATTTCTTACAGCATAAAGTAAGCCTATTAAAAAGCTGTGCCGAGGAAAAAAATGCATCAAACAAATTATCAAATACAACTTAAACAACGAAAATTTGAATAAAAAAGAGAGAGCAAAAAAATAAATTTATAGTACTTAAACCAATATTTTCAAGAGTCTTTTCTAGAGCTCTAATGCGCACAAACGCAAAATGCAGTTGAGTTTTACAACCAACCTTTTCAAGAGACTTTCTAGAGCATTAAGCAGAGTGTCCACTGCCATAAAACAGCCCGAAACAAGCTAAGCTACACGGTAGCATTCTCAATATCCAACGTGCCACCAGCATTTGATTATTCTCCTTCTGCTATTTATTTCCCTCCTTTCCTTTTTTTTCGCTTTCTTACTTTTGTTTCTTTTTTTTACCTTGTATTTCTTTCTTTTCTTGTGACCCCAGGAAGAACAATGGAGGAAATTTTCTACAATAGAAGACGAACATGAAAAATGTCAAACTGGAGTTTGAAATAGAACAAAACAATGCATAAAAGATGCAATAAGGAAGAAGAAAAATACCTTGTTTGGCTGGACTTTTCTAATCTCTATAGCCGAAGCAACTTCTTTTTTTTTTTTTTTTTTTTTTTGAAAAGATACTCATAGTAACTTCTTGTAGCACATAAAGAAGACATAATAAGATCTGTGAACACATAAACTAAGATACTAATTCAACATAAATAATGAAAATTTTGACTGAAAAAACAAATAAATAAACAGAAAGACATCATCCAGGGAGTTTAATTTGATAGCTAAATCAAATTAGCTAAAAAAATAGTGAGACTCATGATGCATAAAAGATGCAATAAGGAAGAAGAAAAGTACCCTGTTTGGCTGGCCTTTTCCAGTCCCAATAGCCATCAAAACTTCTTCTAACACATAAAGGAAACTTAATAAAATCTGCGAACACATAAACCAAGATATTAATACAACATAAAGAACGAAAGATTGAAAAAAAAAAGAAAAAGAAAGGCATCATCGAGAGAGTTTAATTTGATAGCTAAAAGAAATAAATAGAAATTGAACCATGCAGTTTATACATATGCGATCATAGTGTTTAATAAAATATATGGCTCAGTTTTCACTCTATCTGTAAAGCGTAATAATAAAGAGAAGCTAAAACTGCATAGTTTCAAATGTACCTTTTCAAAATGCTTGAAGGGCAGCTTATCTCTCTATCTCTCCTTTCCTTTTAGCTCTTGTTGCAGCTTCTTGTTTGGTGGTTCTTTGAGCCTCTTCTGTAGCTGCCACTTGTTTCTTGCAATCTATACATATATATCTGATGAAAAAGACAAAAGTACATCAGAACTTTACGAACCACTTAGCAACCAAGCACACATTGTCACTAATATTAGCCAAGGTTACATGTAAAATTTTGAACCTTCTTGTTGCCACACTTCACGTACCCCCTTCTCCATTCCCACATTTTCAGAATTCATTTCTCAATCTGAATCAGATACCACATTTTTTAGGTACAACTGTGGAAAAAAAAATACACACACAATATGCAGCCAAGTATTGCAACCAGCCTTTTCAAGAGCGTTTTCTACAGATGAGCACAGTGTACTGTCCACAAAACATGGCCAAAAAAGCTAAGCTATATGATAGCAAGCTGAATATTCCACGAACCACCAAACCCAGCACACCTATACCCCTTTTGCTTCTTTTCCTCTTTCTTTTAAGTCTTTTTTTTTTTTCTATTTTTTCTTTTTTGTATTTTTTTAACATTTTCTTTCTTTTTTCTTTTTCTTTCTCATTTTTTTCCCCTTTGTTATGGCTTCAAGAAGTACGTTCGAGGAAAATTCCTACAACAAAAGAAGAAGATGAAAACGTCAAACTCAAGTTGTAAATAGAACAAACGAGCAGATATCAATACGGTGAGATGAAATAAATCCAAAAGAAAGAAGAAAATAAATACAAGTACTGGATGCACATCGACACATTGGTATAACAATTGATTAAACTTATAATGCACTATAATAGTTACATTAAGTTGTTCTTTATGACAACTACCATAGTTGATATAGAGTTTACTAAGAAAAATATCCTACCAACCACTTTATCTCCTTTTATTGTAGTTGAGAATTATAAATGCAAAAACAACTTTACAGAAAAAAAGAACGAGGTCAAAGTATAAATAAATAAATAAAGTTGATGATAAAACATTAAATCGATTACGCACAAACACAAACCACTCAGATGATCACTACGTGTGAGCATAAACTAGATCTAAGATGAAATTTTTAATCTGACATGAAAGAAGAAAATAAATACACCTAAAACCAATATCTGACAGAGAGATTTAAATATCTAATTCAAAATCTGCACGCGTAATAATTAAAAAATAAGAAATTCACCTAAAACCAAAATTTGGAGAAAACAAAACGCATTCTGACACTATGAAAATCGCAATACTATTCTTGTCAGTATATAATGTTAATAAAATGTTTACCATGAAAATCATTATACCAACCACTTTTTCTCCCTTCGTGATGTTGAGAATAGTAAATGCAAAGTTTATTTTTACAGAAAAAAGGGAGGTTAAAATGAATCAATAAAAAGTGGAGACTAAGACATTAAATCGATTACACACAAACACAAACCTCTCAGATGATTTAGTGTGAGCATAAACTAATCCTAAAATGGAATTTTTAATCTGAGTCTCTGACATGAAAGATGCCATACCTTAGGAGCACTAACTATTTGGAGCACCTAGACAAAGGGGGACTTTGGCACAGAGATTTAACTTTGAGACGAACTACTTAATTCAAAATCTGCACCCAAAAAAAAAACCCACTTTGGAACCAAATTTTGGGGGAAAAAACGCATTCTGACACCATGAAATTTGCAGTATGAAAAAGGAACTCGCATAGTTTTCAGACCTATTTTGACCAAAAAAGAGAGAGAGAGAGAGAGGAAACTTTAGACTATCAAAAATCATAAAAATTAGGAAGAAAATTTGTTACCTGGACGATCAGATGCGATCTCTGCCTTATCGGGGACACGAATACTTCCAGTTTTTCCAATTTGTCTCGCTCCATCATCACCATTATTAGAAAAAAACCACGATCAACACGAATGCTTCCTTTTTTTTTCCCTTTTTTTCCCCCAAACTCTGATTCAATCTAGAAGATGAAGTTAGAGAGAGAGAGAGTTAGGCCAGAAACTTCAAAACACCATAATCTCACCAATACACCACAAACACAAACTAGGTTTTCCAAATGTAAAGATTACCGACTTTCTGACCAGCGCAAAATGGAATGGATGAAGGAAGCTGTTGCAATGGCTGACGAGAACCCTAGTTGAGAGAGAGAGAAAGAAAGAAGAAGAAGAAGAAACAGGAAAGCCAGGGACTGCGTAGCGCGCCACTGCGCCACCCTATTTATAGTCGTTGGGGCCCGCGACTTGGAGTATATCCAACGTTCAATTTGCCTTACCATCTTTAAGGAAACTTGCCTAGTTTTTTTTTTGTGTGAATGGAAGCCGTTATTCCCAACGGTCAATTTGCCTTGCATATTTAAGGAAACTTGCCTGGTATTTTTTTTTTTTTTTTGAATAGAAGCTGTTATTATTATTTTAAAAAAAATGTATGATACAACAACAATTTTTATACGAGAGTTTTTTTGACTAAATAAGCTTATCATATTTATTAAGAATATAAGTAGCCAAATAATGGGAAAATATATTCAATTTCTTGAACAATGGGAAAACTTAGCTCTCAAAGATAATAAGCTTGATATATATAACAATAGCATTTCAAAAAAAAGAAAAAGTCTTCGTTAACTTGAATGATTGTTAATGCATTAAACTTCGTATGATAGAGATTTAGACTAATAGAGACCAAACATTGCAGAACTTGAGAACAAGAAATAATTTTTAATAAGAATGAGAATAAACAAATATTATTGAAAATATTTGAAAATTTAAAATTTAAAATTTAAAACTTATCTTGTATTTGGAGTTGTATCGATATCTTTATAATAATTGGTCCCATCAAATATTTACTTTGTTCCTTTATACCTTTACGTTAATTTTACAATTCTATCAAAAAAAAAAAAAGAAGGAAGCATTCATGTTGATTTGAAACTATACGGTTAAAACTACAACTTCAAATATTCTTATCATTATGTTAAGTTGGACATATTGATTTTTCTTTTTTTTTTTTAATTGATTTGAAATTGCTGAAATAAAAAGTAAATGCAGGATAATGGGACCTTCTTGTTTTATTGTTATTCCTATTATTATTGTTGTTGTTGTTGTTATATTTAAGGTGTTTAGAACAATGATTTAAATCTTCGTTTGAACCGTAAATAGTGTAAAGTGTTGAAAAATGAATATACAATGGAATTTTAAAATTTAAAATCAAATTATTTTTCAAAACATAAGTCTGACATGCTTTATACATAAATTAACGATAGATCTTACTATCCTCTTTTTTATACCAAAGTATGCTGGAATTCGCGTAAAGAGGAAGAGCCTCAACTAACTAGTCTTCTTTGCTATTCTCCATCCACCATTAGAGTGCTGATAGTCACACGTCAAACAGCTTTTCCTCTAGTGACTCTCCTTCCAACCACTTGAGAAGGCCTAGAGCTAAGATTCTTGATGTTGAACAATAGCCCTTAGGAAGTTTCAGAGTTTCTCTCACTAGAGTACTCAGTATATGCTTCTCAAATGATTTAAATAACTAAAAAAACTCACCCGCTATTTATAATAGTCAGAGTGGAGTTAATCATTATCAGATAAGGCCTCAAAATTCGAGTTTAGATCTACTTTTGATGAAAAAATGTCAAAAATGCGTATATAGATTATCGCATGATCGGCAAGCCAATCTCCCATATTGGTCTGCCGAACTTACTCTATTGGCAGGCCGAAGTTTCCCACTAGCCTGCCAAACATAGGATAATTTTGATCCCTAAGAATGTCTGATTTTTCACTTGAGAATCTTAAATAGAGCCTCAGTTTTAATTCAAATAACTCAATTAAGAAATATCTGATTAAAACAGTCATATCATAATAATCTCATAGAAAATAAAATATTATCTAAATAATTCAACATGTTTATATTGAATTAATTCACAAAATTAATTCAACCGATAAACTAACATAAATTACTAAATCCAATAATTTAAATTTTAGCTAATCTAACAATTTAACATAAGTCATCAATATGTAGTAAAAACACGTTGTATCGTTACAGGGTTTATTATAAGCTAGCAAAGAGGACCCGATGGACATGTATAGTTCAAGCTCCTATAACGATAAAATATAATGTCTTAAATACATATTTTATAATTATCAACTCGAACTATATAAAATTATGAAGCTTGAATAAGCTAACAGTCCATAACATATCATTATGTGTCACATCCTCATAGGGTATTCATAATCGGCTTAAGGATAAATTATGTTTTATCTTCCTAATTATTTTTATCTTACGTTCTATTATTACACTGTTGGAATACTTACGATTCATAGATAGTATATCATTTGTTTACATCTATGTATCTAAATGGCTGAGCGCTCTAGTGTTTCAATTACATGATAGTGCATATAAAAAAAAATCATTAACTCTACAAAAAGAGTTATAGATTCTATATCTATGAATAACGAGTCTACATCAATCAAGAGTCATGCCTCAAATGTACCAGTATGCGTGCCATCATTAAGTCAAAATGTCACCATTTGATACATTAAAAGACATTTTTCAAGATAATAAGCTCATTAGCCATTTCAAGATTAAGACACAACACATATGATTGTCTAAAGTGAATTAATTTGTATAAATAAAATTATTAACCAAATCAATTATATCTCAATCCAGTACATCATCACCTATGACAATTTATCAATGTTTCTACTCGTAGAGTCTCACACCGATGACTATGACAAGCCATCTCATTATGGTAAAATATATAGTTCAAGCTCCTATAATGATAAAATATAATGTCTTAAATACATATTTTATAATGATCAACTTGAACTATATAAAATTACGAAGCTTGAATAAGCTAACCGTCCATAACATATCATTATTGTAATGACCGAGAAAATTTCATTAATAAAACCTAATATTTAATTGATTTTAATTAATGAATTTATCTTTAAAAAATGTGATTTTTTAAAAAAGTTGTAATTTTTGTAAAAAATTACGATAAAGTATGAATAAATGATATTGATTGCACATTTTATGGCAAATGTGATGCAATGTTAGATATAGTAAAATACAGGTTTTATGAGTTTAATTACTCAAGAATCTGTAAATAATATCCATAAAATAAATTTTATATCACAATTAATTGTAAAATTGTGGTATAAACGAATAAGTGATTAGAATGTAAATAGGACATAGAGGTTATCAAAACCCTAACTTGGGGTAGAAAGGAGGCTGGAGCAGTATAAGAATACTGCTAAGTGAAAACGCAGATACGAAAAATGTCGTGATTGGCCTCCAAAATTGAACGAAAAGTAAGTTAAATATTTTTATACAGTCTAAGGATAGGAAATATACTGATTTGACTAGACAGTATAAGAAAAATGCTGCGTGACAAAAAATTATATAGTGTAAATTTTTAGCTCTACAAAGTGGACTTTACTTGGTTTGCTAATGGGCCACATGTCATGAAAAGTATCCCAATAGCATGTTGCCACCTAGGAGTATAGTCATGGGTTCCCATGAGTCACCAAAAGAGATAAGGAAGCATTTATGGCAAAGTTATCACAAATTTTCATTTCTTTCTTCTTCCTCCAAGTTCGGCAGTCATGGTTAGAGCTTTAAAAAAATTTTCTCACCCTCACACTTTGCGAAAATAGCCCCAAAACAAGTTTTAAAAGCAAGCTCAAGGATTTTTACAAGATTTAAGGTAAAAATCCCAAACTTTTTAACAAGATTTTAAGGGATTTCTCATGGGTAGAAGGGGAAAATTAACCTATGGTATTTTTGCATGAAAAGGAAGCTAAGGAGGGAGTTCAAAGGAATTTTGAAGGCTAAAAACCAAAAGGGTTATGTTTTTGTAAGTTTTGGGTTTTAAAGTTTCAAAAATTTATGAATTTTGTTTGGATTTTTATTCCTTTAAACCCATGTGAGTTCTTGAGCTTATATTTGATGAAATTTCATGTATATGTGATGAATGACATGGCTAAGTTGTGAAATTTTGGTCTATGGTGCAAAATGGTAGTTTTTGCTAAAAATTGTATTTTTGCAATTTCAAGGTTAATCTTTGCAAAAATAAGGTTTGAGCATGAGAATGATTTGATTTAGGCATGAAACAGTTTCTGCAAAGGTAGATCTATAATTTTGAAATGAATTTTTACAAAAACACCGTAGGTACTAAATTGAAAGAAAAATTTCTTTCTCAACAGAATTAAAAAATGACCGAAAACACCCCTGTACAGTGAGATTTTGAAAAAAGTTAAAACACAAAAGTTATAGATCTTGATGAAATTGCCAAATTTTGCAACCAGTTCATCAAAAAACTCAACCGTTTGTGAGTTTTTTATTTTTCAAGAATTTGTTAAAAGTGAAAAAAATATTAAAATGGCAAAACGTCATTTTTCAAAATGATTTAAGGCATGGTACTTTAAGTAAAAATGTTTCTTATGAAAAATAGGAAATTTTGGTTCAAAGAGAAAAATCTTAGCACCGGGGGAAAATAGTCAAAATTTTTAATTTAAAGGCTAAATCGTAAAGTTTTATGAAAAAGGGGCATAAGTGTGAAATAAAGTGATACGAGCCACTAGGACATTATTTTAAAGTTAATATGTGGTTATTTTTGTTAAAATAATGAAATCGAGCTCGGGTAGGTCAGTAGGGCTACGGAGGGCAAAATCGTCATTTTTGCCTGAACGACCCCAATCACTCCAAAAGGTCTCAAATAAGAAAAGAAAATGATTAAAAAGATTTTTGCCCTTCGTAAGTAACAATAGGGTAGAATTACATAGAAATAAGGAAACTAGTGTTTTCAGAGTTGTGTACAGTTATGCAACTCGAATAATTAAGTAACGAATGTTTTAAAACGAAATGTAGGGAAATTGGCTAATAATTTTGTACTTGGCCAATCGGATTCTAGGAGCCTAGAAGGAAGGAGATCGAATTCGATTTCGTGGTACTCAAAAACAAGTAAGTACCCTTCCCACCTACGGTATGAAAATGTAGGTGTAGAATGTATGTACATGTACACCGGAGTATATATTACGGTGTAAACTTATATGTCTACTATGAAATGAATACCTAGGGGTATAATATCGATACCTGCGTGTATATGATTAGAATACCTAGGTGTATAACGTGTTAAGTATTGTTATAAACAATATATTATGTACCTGTGCGTACAACAATGAATACCTGTGTGTATATAACGTAAGTACTTGTGTGTACTATGTTATGCATACGAATTTATGTGTCATGGATAACATGTGATTATCATTTCATGCTTGGTATAACAACCATATTAAATGGATTGGTAAATATATCACTAGAAATTAAGAAGAGTGTCGTACCGTCTCTCGAAGCAAGGGGAGTTTAAAGGATAAAATATGGTCACGGTGTTACATAGACCTAAATAAAATTGTGAAATTGTACGAACACTTGGGCCCTAATTAAAGATAAGAAATGATCAAGATAAGGAAAGTTTATAAGAAAGCATGATTGAATCAGGCATTCATTTGAATATCCATGCGGGATTTATGGGACTTACTTGGCATTAGCTCATTAAGTATTTCATGCTGTAGGTATTCCGACAAAAAGGTCAGAATAAATTTTAATGATGAGCTGACGGACGGATGATGTGTGCAGATCGGATATAGAGTCTGCTATTGAATGTTTCCGCTGTGAATATTTTAAGTTGTTTTGAAATGAAATGTTTGAACGGAAAAATATTATAAAAGTAAGAATAATTATGTAAATATAAGTGTGTGAATGTATTTTAGAAGTTACCAGAATTATTGCAAGTAAATTATTTGTTCCAGTTTCAAAAAAAAAAAATCCTAAATTTTTACCCCAAAGTAAGTAAGAAAGAGTTTTATCATAGCCAGAAAAGGCGGGTTGTGACATGTAACGTCCCTATATGGGGGTTAACAATTTTTAAATAAATAAAATAAAAATCAAAAAATAAAGATAAAACATCAAAGTAATTTGCCTAGGACTTAAATAAAAACTCTCAAAATAAAAATAAAACATAAACAAATATATATAAACCATAGTTTAATGTAGCACCTTAAATTTTATAATATACAACTGTCATCATCATTATTTCAACCCTCAACAAATCTTAATACAGTCGCAGAAAGTAATAATCGATGCTTACATTATCATGAAGATCATTCTTTGCATTCGAAGCCATCCCAACGTAATATAATTACATAGCTCTCTCAACTATTTTTCTTGAAATCATCTCAGACTTAACAAGTCCTAAAAAGAGAAAAATATAAGGGAATAAGTGACAATATGCTCAGTAGGGAAAACTATTACTCACCTTAAGGCTTTATTCATTATCACATTAAAACTACATGGCTAGTTAATTTACATCATATACCAAATTATGAGGTTTATTATGATCATATCTCGTGGATACCATAATTAACCATTACCAAGTTTTACACTTATACAGATATACAAATATTACAATTCATCATTATTCCTAGGTATCCATATTAAATAAAGTAACATTCCATTTATCGAAACCCAAATGGGCGAGCTTGGCCACCTTCCAAACATTTCGAGGGTATTCCGGTGAGGGGACATCAAGCCTCGAGTTCTCACCAAGTTGATTCCTGTACAGTGTGTTCTGAAACTTTCGACCCAAGGAAGCGTCATCACCTTCCCCCTATTTTACCTTTTAGGGTAATCGTGCCCAATGACGTAACCGCCACCATCTTCACGTCTCACTATTCTCAATGTTCTATCATTATTTATAGAATCAATTTTCCTAACCATGCTTTCCAACTTACAACAACATATGTTAATTCATTATGTTCCTCGCTAATCAATACAGAGCGAGTTCACGTCATAGTTTCATATGTGATTCTCATATAATAACAGTTCAACATAGATACATATATCTTGTGGTAAAACAATCAATTTTAATTCCATAAAAACCTTACCAAAGATGAGTAATAAAATCCCTACCTTTCAAGCTTCTCAACAATCTTTTAATCTCGGAATTAATTAACGTTAACTCCATACACCTTTGATCCTAAGTCGTGCATAAAGACAATTAAAACTAAAGCACAACATATAACCACATCCATAAATGAATTAAGTGTAAATTTATATACTTTAGTCTCTAATAAGATTCATAAATCACTTATGATGATTTTGGAAAGGTTGTAAAACATTCAAGGATTAGAAGGTGAGCAAAGTTAGGTTTACTATTTACAATTAACACATGGGTTATTGGGTGGTTTACTTAAGGTAGACGGGTGGTATACTGCCACTAATAGGTTTACTAGTTTTTAACCTGAGAATTGAAAAATTCATAGAAAATAAAATACAACTCCGATTTAGGCTCATGATAGCTCGTTGGAAAACTTAAGATGTCTACTTTTAAAATATACAAACCAATTTACAAAATTCATTTTCATCTAATCCTAGGATTTCAAGAAAGACTACTGTCCATAGAAATAATACAAGGTTTATAGAAGGTTAAGTTTTTCTTAAACCCAAAGCATATTATTCTTATTCAAAATTCCAAAACCATTCCAAAATAGGCAACATGCATCATAATAAATATATTCTTATGAGTTTTATACCAAAATCATTATCAAACCATATCTTTAGCCTTTTTTGCAAATAATGAGGAAAACATGCATTAAATATGGAGAAAATACATACTAAAGCCAAGTTTGAATTAAAGAAGACCTACCTCAAAATTTTTTTGAAAAACACCAAAGTTCGGGTTAAAAATCAAACTTGAATTGACTCCAAAGCGGTTTCAAACATGGCTGAAAATTATAGTTACTTGGCTATAAAGAGAGCTTTATGCCTTGTATCTTTAGTTAGAAATTGAAGTGAGAAAGGAGAGAATAAGAAACTAGATAAGGAAGTGGTGATGGTTAAATAAATAGGCATCAAAATAATTGAGGAGTGGGAAATAATTGTAGGTTTATGGGGAAAGTTGTAGGAAGAAATAAATGAGTATTAAAAGAAAATATTATCATGTCCCCCATGGAGACTTTTAGCAAATAATGCCAACGTAATTGAGGGGACAAATGGGGTAAGTTGTGGAAGAAGATGAATAAAGCACTAAAAAGGTGGTTGAGAAAATATATCAATGTCTTCTAGTAGTTGAGGTGAATTAATTCTATGTCTCCTTCGGAGACCTTTACCCAAATGAGAAGGAGGTTACTTAATTGAGCATTAATGTAGGGGGACAAGGTTGGAAGAGGTGGGTGATAGGTAAATTTTGAATGTTTCTTACAGAGACTTGGTAAAAAGTTCTAAAGTGACAATTTATTCATATGATTTTTATAAAAATCATACCTGTTAAAATAACGGGTGTTTCATGACAATTATGCGTCACATCCCCATAGGGTATTCATAATCGGCTTAAAGATAAATTATGTTTTACCTTCCTAATTATTTTTATCTTACGTTCTATTATTACACCATTGGAATACGTACAATCCATAGATAGTATATCATTTGTTTACATCTATGTATCTAAATGGTTGAGCGCTACAGTGTTCCAATTACATGACAATGCATACCAAAAATATCATTAACTCTACAAAAAGAGTTATGGATTCTATATATATGAATAATGAGTTTACGTCAATCAAGAGTCATGCCTCCAATGTACCAGTATGCATACCATCATTAAGTCAAAATGTTACCTTTTGATACATTAAAAGACATATTTCAAGATAACGAGCCCATTAGTCATTTCAAGATTAAGACACAACACATATGATTGTCCAAAGTGAATTGATTTGCATAAATAAAATTATTAACCAAATCAATTATGTCTCGATCCAATACATCATCACCTATGATAATGCATTAATGTTTCTACTCGTAGAGTCTCACATTGATGATTATGACAAGCCATCTCCTATTAAGAATGTAAACAACATAACAATCTCAGCACGAATAAAGTGCCCAACTTTATTCCTTCGATTGCGGTTCTTATGATTTAGACCATTACCTTTAAGATTCATATCTTTCGCATAATCTGTCCATCATATGCACGATTATTAAATGTTTAGATCGACAGTCTCAGACTTTTGTTTGCTTATCATACATTCAATTGAAATGAACATAAAGAGGACAACATTTAGTATATGAATAATAAATAAACTCTTTCCAAAAATATATTACAACATTTTACTCCTTATGACACTATGTCTAACATAAAGCTCTTACATGCTACAGTAAAAAAACTACAATATAAAATTCTCACATGCTATAGTTTTCAAACCTAAACTGATAGTTTAAACTATTCTCCGAAACACCTTAGTTATTGAGGATTTAAATTATTCTTAGGGGAAAAAAGATTAACATGTACATTATTTTTTGCAACAATTTTAATTCCTTATCATAAATTGATAACCTATTTTATTATTTGGTTACCATGATTTTATTTATGTTTTTAACGAAAGCACATGCTATATCATGTGCAATTTTGTATATAAAAAAATAATTTTTACATGTGAAACCGAACCTTTGTTCCCATGTTTGCTATTTGCTACATCAAAAGAAAGAAGAAACATAATTGCAGAGACACAAGGGACATTGTCATTCATCCAGATGAGTATTTCACTCATCTACCATATTACAACACTGGAACAATCTACTATACATACAAGGAAGCAATATAACAACATTGTGAGCAGGCCACTAATGACTCGTTAATCTACCAAGACACCCGTTAAGAAAAAAGTACAAGGCATTTTCTTGAAGCAAGACGAAAGGGTCAGTTTATAGACAACAAACGAGGCCCAAAGGTTCTCAGAATCACAAACCAAATATGTGATCGCTTGAACCAAAAATGGCAGCATTAAACTGTCTTGTATTCAAGTCACTCCCATCCAAAGCAGAACCAAAACGGTCAAGCCACTGACTTGGGCTTGAATTATCGCTCTCCTCTACCCACTCTGAAGTCATATCAATATCATCGAATTGAATTGGATCGGCTTCTATAGATTTCGTTCTTGTATGTCTAGCTAACTTGAGATTATAATTTATGTACACAAGGTCATTCAACGTTTCTCTGTCGATCTTGTTGCGTTTCTCGGAGTGGATTTGCTGAAATGCACTCCAATGCCTCTCAAAAGTGAAACTGCTGCAAACTTGACTTAGTATTCTGATCGCAACTCGTTGCAACACTGGTGCAGAATCACCGTATTGTTCCCACCAAAGCCCTGTAAAAAAATTTACCAGCAAGTTTGAAAATCGAACATATAGAGAGTGAAGACACACATAAGCATGAATTTCTGGTGTGCGTGTGCACGTTCCTGTGCTTAACCGATTAAAGTTTTCAGCATAATTGAAAATGGAAATGCAAGGCATCTCCAATGCAATGTCAAATTAGTGTGCCAATGTCAAATTTTAGCATTTTAGCATTTGAGCAGAAAATCGCTCTTAAATGCAATGCTATTTTTGGTGCTAAATTTGATATATGTTATACTTGGTACCAAACATAGCGTTGTATTGGCATCAACATTTGCATTAGAGATAGTCTAACTTGGCATGCAATTTTTGAAGCTTGCAAAAACTATTTGAGTTTTCAGTATAATTGAAAATGGAAATGCAAATCAAGTCGGATACGCACTATTTCGTAACTTGGAATGTACTTTTTATTTCTGGACAAAATTTTTCTGTATGGTTAGGGAACAAAGCCAGAATGGTTTCACTTTCATGCATAATGGTGGATTGTCATAGCAGATAGATACTTTCATTTCAGAGATATACACCTAGATACAGATCTATGATGTATGCAGATTGCAAATTTACCAGGTGGAACCACATCTCTTGCTTCCATAGCTAGGCTGCAGCTGAACATGCTAGTCGCCTTTGTGAAAGTAAATATCTGGCTGGTGATATCACGTCTCATTTCAGGAAGAGGGAGTAGCTTCTCCAAAACCTTGAAAAAGTCTTCTTTTATAGAGCTAAGAAACTTTATTTCTGGATTGTATTGAATGCTAGGGTTCAAAAATGCTGCTGCTGAATGTAGAGGCGAATGGAGTTGGTCTCGCCACTTCCTGTCTACTATGTCTAGAAATGTCTTGCACTTGTTTTCATCCATTATGAAGTATGTCCTTACAGATTCCTTTGCCCTTGTCATTAACTCGTATATAGAACCCACTGCAGGCTTCCCTCCGGCTACTTCCCTCAACACTTTCAGAAAGGGCTCAGATATGGCCACGCATTCTTCCACCGCCCTCCAAAATTCACTATCCTCGACAATGGAAATACATGATATGCTCTGTGGTTTATTTACATACAAGGAGTTTGTACAGTATTCAGTGCTGTTGAACATATGCTTCAACCTCAGCTTTTGCTTCAACATAGACTGTAATGAAAGGAAGCTGGATACAGACTTCGTGATACCAGTCCTAATGAGTTCTTGTCCTCCGGTATACTTTTTCATTAGATCAAGCATAGAGGCACTGTTGTATATGTACTTTGAAATAGTTTGAGCCTGTAAGATACATCTATTAACCCAATCAACCTTTGAGAATTCCTCTAGAATAAGATTCAAGCATTGTGAAGCGCAGGGAGACACAAAAATGGTTGAGTAATTCTGCAAAATGTGGTTTGCGACACCTGTATAGTTGAAGCTGCTATCCATTATAATCTGTACAACATTATCCGGACCAAAATCCTGAATGACAGAATCAAATAAGTCAGCAAGGCATTTCGTGTTCTTAAAATATGCAGATGCATCGACGGATTTGTGGAAAAAGGTCCTGGAGGGCGACGAAACAAGAAAGTTGATCAAAGCTCTTGATTTGTTGTCGGTCCATGTATCGGCAATGATAGTGCAGCCCGTTGTTATCCATTCTTTTTCAATGTCTTTTGATTGTAGGCTCATTTCCGACTTGATCCTCTCCAGCCATGTAGTCTTGAGAGTTTCAGCAGACGGACCAGTGAATCCAGGACCGCACTTTGCTATCGCGTCGACCATTAGTTGATAGGATGAAGAGCGAGCAATACCAAAATCCAGCTTATTCTCAAAAAAGAACAAGGCAATACTTCTCTCCGCATTTTCTTGGTTGTTCAGTGAGGGAGGAGCCATTGGAGTAACAGTAGGGAAAACTTTTGCAACCGGGGATGCTATGTCTGTAGACACAAGAGGTTTACTTGCAGAAACATTTCCGGGAGATTTCACTTCAACCAGCTTCTGCTTTTTGGTGCTGGATGTTTCTTTGACGTCTTCCTTTGAAGCTATAATAGCTCTCACCCTATCAGTCACATCATCTCTTACTTTGCTACACGGGTTTACGCCTTTACTCGGAAGCCTAGAGAGATGATGCTTCAACCTACTAATTCCTCCATTCAAAACTCTGAGGCAAAATTTACACCTCACCTTGTTTCCATCTAATTTTTCAGCATATTCCCAACAAACATCTTTTTCTCGCACCACTGCCAGAATTTAACCATGTAAATCAATACATTTTTCTACGTTCTTGGTTCCTATATTTCAGCTTCTAGAATTTCATGCATTAAAAAACAAACTTGTTCAAGCTTTTAACTTGATATGTTAAGACTCATTACAAATATTTATTTGGAAATGTGAAGAACTTTATTAGAACTATACTAAATATGGACTGTCACTCTAGAGATAATTTTAACAGCTAAATTATCACAAAACTTACTTGGGATATAAAAGATGTTATGTGATTCTATACGTCAACCTGCAATGAAGCAAAGCAAAATTAGTCAAAACCAGCTATCTATAACTCTCTAATTTGCATGCTTGAAAGAGAAGAAAAATCTAAAATGAAAAAGACACTCGTATAGTTGTCAACTTGCATTTGACACGTTCTCGTTCCAACTACGAGTGTGTTTGAGAAATCAATTAAAACTTAACGTTGAAACTTAAAACTTATAGCATGCAAGAGCTTTATATTATGATAAACTTTTACTTCTTTCAGTAACATTTGAGATGTTTACACTGTAACAAATTGAATTTTGTTTTTCTAACATGTTAACTAAACAAAGCCTACATAGTTAAAACTAATATAGTATAAAGTTCTTATGTAAAACAAAAAGTAAACTATAGTATTAAACTATTGTATTCTACAATAAAACTGTTATAACTATGTACACTCTGCGCTGAAGCTAGAAAATAAACGAAAAGAAATGAATTCATGACTTCTTAGTCACGGTCCAATATTTGCATTTTTTTTTTATTTTTTGAGACCAAAGTTTGAGTTTTTTTTTTTTTTCATTCTCCAAAAAAGAAAAAAGTGGGTCATTTTTCTGGCCCAAATAATTAACAAAAAAACATATATATCATGAATTCTTAAGCTTCTAAACCATTTCCTCTATTTTCTCATCATTCCAGCAAATCAACATATTATAAAAAAGAATGCAACCCTCAGTGACATTACAGATTCCATATCCCAACTTTGTTTGTCTCAAATTTATCTATTAACAAGAAAATCGTAAAAATTAACAGATTTGGTGGGAAAATCATCGTTCCCGGGGAACTTTTAACAGGGAGCTACAGTAAATTAGTTTGCTCTTTAGAAACCCCAGAATTTTCTCTTTTTACACTTTCTCAGTAACCAAACAGAAAATTTAGACGACAAATCCAGTCCTGAATGCCGCGTGCGAGGTTATTAACGGAAAGAAAGAAATGGCGAGAGAAAGATTTTTTCAAATAAAAAGAAGAGAAATGGCGAGAAATTTAAGCAACTTACAGCGAGGGAGAGAAGAGATTGATCTTCTTCTCGACGGAGAGAAAAACGGAAGGCTGCAAGATTAGATTTTTGGGGGTTTCGTCACTTATCGCGATATTTTGGAGTTTTTTAGGGTTTCGTTTCTTCTGTATTTTTGAGTGGTTTTTATAAATATTTCATTTTTCTCGTTTCCCTTTTGTTTTTAATTTTTACATCCTAATAATATTTTTTCTTTCGGCGATATATCGCGGACTATTTGTCGATTTCCCCACTAATATGTTGCCACGTGGACATTTTAAGCTTAATAAAAAAATAAGGAACAAAAGACGGCGTATGGAGGACGCCTTAGGGAAAAAATTGACGTTGAAAAACAATCCATTCCAATGCAATTTCCTTATACTTAGAGTTGCTTCAGGTGAAAAAGTAATAATAATATTATGATAATAAATCTAGATAACTGGAAACGGCTTTGTTTGATAAACAAGTTAAAAATTACAACTTTTTACGGTGTAAAATTCTCATATATTACAGCTTAAGATTCTCACATACTATAATGTTTAAATTCTAATTTACCTTACAAACTAAGTGAGCAATATCAAATTATTTAGTAAAAATAAAATCAAAGAATTTTCTTCACGTATCCTACTTCTTTCCATTTGGATAAATGAAATTTTGCGTCAAAAACAAGCTCTTTTGAGAAATAATATGGCCCCTTAGATAGCATGAGTTACATATTCGAATATATAGTCATCAATTCTATATGTTGATTCTTTAGGTACATTGTAAGGTTCTTGATTTACATTTTACCCAAAAGGACTAGAACCTCGCTTGGTCAAACATCTTCGAGGAATAATTGGATGTTTATGAAACCAATAGGTCAATGGTTTAGGCCTAACTTGATCAATCATATTGAAATTAAAAAGCTTTTTCCAAGTGTAATAATTTGTTTTCTAAATTCCCTCTTGCTTACGCTAGGAAGGATAGAGAATCATCATCCCCATTTTCTTGTCGCTCTATAGGTGGTGGCTAATTATTTTATTTGTAAAGTCATATAAACAATTTGAAAAAAAGTAAATATGAAGTCTATATAGCTGCCAATTATAATGTCAAATGTCCACAATTTTTGCCAGGCTAAAAGATTCGACCTTGGATCATCTTTCTTCACTATTAACATCGTTAGTTATGAACTTACTCATGTTGATCTGTAAGCTTCAATTTTGACATATAATTTCATGATTTTTTTTACAATTTTTGACTATGGAAATTTATAATCCAACTAAGATAATCATGTATAAATTACGTGATAACTTGAAATTTTATATTTATAAAGATATTTTTTTCAAAAGTTAAAGCCCATTAAAAATTGTAACACGTTGCTTCTATATACTATAACTATTAATATAAAAATGTAAGTTATTATTCAATAAATATGTGATTATCTACATTAATAGAATGTTTGACAAGGTAGTTAGAACTGTTAGTTAGAACTGTTTTTACTGTAGCATGTGAGAGCTTTAAACTGTAACGATTTTTTTATTGTTACTGTAGCATATGAGAGCTCTACATTGTTTGTAATTGAGAAAATGGTTTAGACAACTTTTGCCAAACACTCCATAAATTTTAGAAATCATTAATAAACTTTATTGTGTGGAACAAAAAGTGTCAAAAAATAAGTTTGCGGAGTAATCAACCAAAATTAAAGTTCAAAATTATATTAAATTGTCTTAGTTTTGTTTTAAAAAAAAGCGTCACAGTACTTGTAATTCAAAGAATGGCTGTGCCAATTGTTATACAAAACTAAGAAATATAAAGGTAAAGTAAGAGATTTTAGACAAAGAAAATAGAGAGAGAAAGTCTATTGAACTCTTAATTTTTTTTAGATGATACAAAATAGCAATAGAATAGGGTATTTATAGGAAAATTTTAGCCGTAATTGCTATAGTAACTACAGCCCCCATTGTTATAGTATCATATGCTGATGTCAACGCTTACTTTAGTATGAATATACAGATCTAATTTTGGACACTGATTCTGTAACAACCATTATTATAACGGATATAATTTTGTATAATTTAATTATTAGTGTGATAAATTAAATTTTGTAAAATTTTGTCGCATCTAAAATTTATTCCATAGTAATTGTTCTACTATTTTTAAATTTTCTATAATTTTCCTAAACTTATTGAGCATATTTATTGAAATGCCCTTGGAGTCATTAGTTAATTACAAAAGCGCAATTTTGGCATTTTCCTTCAAAAACTTGCCGTGAAGATTTCTCTTATCTTCTTCTTTGTTGTTTATTACCGACTCTTAGACAAACATCCCGCATTCAACGGGATGATTATCATTTTTTTTTTCTTTCTTTCTTTTTCTTCTTTTTCTCTATTTAATCTTGCTTCTTTGTCTCCCTCTTCACTTTCTTCTTCTTTTTCTTTTTCTTCTTCTTCTTCTTCTCTGTTTCCATTTTCTCCCATAATAGTCACTATACCGAGAGTCCAAACCTCAAAATTCCACCCATTTTTCAACAGAAATCGCATAAACTTGATTCTAGCAACTCATAGATCAAGGACACTCAAGAATATTCAAGATTAAACAATATTTTTGAAACTTTAACTTTGATTTTAAGTTGTATTTTCATATGAAGATTGTGAAATATATGTTTTTGATGTTTAGAGATGATTATGTATTGCTTCTATATAGTTTTTATGTTTAAAAAGTTATTAGGAAACTAAGAATTTGATTATTCCGAGTTCTTTGTGAAAGATTTCCATACAGAAATTCAATAAAAACAAGCTTCAGGTGGGATTCGAACCCTCAATCTCAGGGGAATGATAAAAAAAATTCAAACCACTAGGATAAGGGTAGTTATTTAATAATTTATGTTTCGAAAATCATAAATAGTTTTCTATAAAGTTCTAAATTTCAAATAATTTTATTTTAATAAATATCCAACTTTTTAATTATTTTAATTATAAATATTTTAAAATCATATTATTTATTTCAAAAATTTATTTTCACATATTTCATACTAAAATAAAATTTGTATATTTTTATTTTATTGTTATTTTATAATTTACTAAAATTAAGTTGAAAAATAGATATTTACAATTTTAGTACGTTAATGATTATGGCACACTAATAAAAATAAATGATAAATTGACATAATTAAAAAATTAGGATTTAAGTTAAAGTATGATAATTTTATACGTTTTAGGATAACGACATACTTGGAGCTTACGTGATAAATTGTATAAGCTGGGAATTGTCAGTAGATATTTGTAAAAAGGTAAATATTCTATTACTCATCTTTTGTGAGGTTGTTGGTAAATTAAAATTTGGTTGTTTTATGTTGCAAGATATGTTTATGATATTTTGAATGTATATGATTATATCTATAACATGATGATGTAGAACTCATTCTGTATTATACAGCGAGGAATATAATGATTTGACACATGTTGTAAATTGATAAGCATGGTTAGGGAGATTGACTCTATAAATAACGACTGAATATAGAGGAATAGTGAGACGTGAAAAGAGCGACGGTTACGTCCTTAGGCATGAATACCCTAAAAGGTAAAATAGGGGGAGGTGATGACGCTCTTTTGGGTCAAAAGTCCCAGAACACACTGTACAGTAATAGACTTAGTGAGGACTCACGGCTTGATGTCCCCTTACCGGAACACCCTTGGAATGTTTGGATGGTGGTCAAGCGTACTCATTTGGGTTTCGATGAGTTGAGTGATACTTTATTGAACCTGGATACCTAGGAATAATGATGAATTATAATATTTATATATATGTATATATATAAAACTCGGTAATGATTAACTATGGTATCAACGAAATATGATCATAATAAATCTCATAATCTGGATAATGATGAAAACTAACTAATCATGCAGATTTAATGTGGTAATGAATAAAACTTTAAAGTGAGTAATGGTTTTCCCTACTAAGCTTGTCGATGCTTATCCTTATTATATTTACATCTCTCAGTTGGAATTCAGTGCAACATATATGACGAGGAATAAGCATCCACACTGTTAATTATGTGTTAGAAGAACTTAGATTATTTGTAACTTGTCTAGATCATGTAAGATTAGTATTACTTTTGTAGTGGCTGTATTTGTGACGACCCACCTTTTTGGGCAGTCACTTTACTTTCTTAAACATTGTTCTTAAACAGTAATCTTACTTACTAAGTAAGAAAAATACTGAATTAAAATTTTTTTTCTTTAAACATTCTTTAAAACGTATTCAAAAATTGTTGCGACCTTTGTCGCCATTCAGGCTAAGACCTTGCTCAACATTTGCCTGTAAAACTATTTCAAATCGTTCCTTAAACTTAACAAGGAACATTTATTAAATTATAGCTTAAAACTTCACTTTAAAATTTTATAACACATTTAGTACAATGTATCTGAAAACTTTTGAAAACATTTCTTAAAACTCTTATTTTCTTAAAACTTTGTAAACACTACATTAAACAATGGAAAACATTTTCTTTAAGTAGAGGAAGCAAAACCATGGTGGTATCCATACCTAAATCTTCGCATCTGCCCTCCGTAGTATCCAGCTCTTCTAGCGGGTCTTACTGGTCACCCGTAAGGCTACCTACAGCATGAAAAAACTTTTTATGAGCATACGCTCAATAAGTTCAAACATATTCTCACAAATCATTGAAAATATGCTTTACAAACTTTTCTCATAAAAAATTTTCTTTTGAAACATTTTTCATAAATGTTTTTTATAAACATTTTTCATAAAACATTTCTAAAATGTTTTAATAAAGCATTTCTATAATGTTTTTCATAAAATATTTAACATAAAACAATCTTCAGATTGCTCTTCATAAACATCATTTATGTTTTCATAAACACTTAACATAAAACATACCTTAGAATGTTTTCATAGCATTTAAATATTTCATAACAGGGAAAACAAGCAAAACTAAAATCCATGTTCCTATTTATGCTCATTTATGAACTTTCGATTATGAATGTCTTATGGACATTCTTTTCGTACTTTAACTTTCTATCTTCGTTCCTTAACTATCCTTATCTTACTTTAACTTTCCATCCTTGTCCTTATCTTTCCTTATCTTACATTAACTTTCTTTATTTTACTTTAGTGTTCGTACCAACTCATTAATCATGAGATTATAGACATGATGCTTCCCTTGCTGAAAACTTGAGACCATCGAACTTCGAGGTCATGTATCTCACATCTAGAAGGTCAAACTTTGACTTTATATTTATTACCTCACAACTATGAGGCTGGTACGACACTTTCTTTTTATCTTTACATTACCTTCTTATTAACTTTAGTGAGCATGTCAAATGCAATCATATTATATGCAAACACACTTGCAATTCATAGCTTGTACCATAAAATTTATTGCATAACAAATGCATTATAAAATGCTAACACATTTTACAAATCATAACTTATCCTCTAAAACTTATTCCATGACAAATACAACTTATTGCATAAAAAATGCAACATAAAATGCAAACATAGTTTGCAAACCATAACTTGTATTATAAAACTTATTGCATAACATATGCAACTTATCATATAACCAATGTATCATAAAACCTATAACTTAAACCAGAAAATATTATGCATTGTCAAAATGCAAAACATACTTTAAATACTTTGAAAATCATAACTTGAACTTTTAAAATATTACGCATATCATGATGCAAATAGACTTTAAATATAACAGTTGCAAATTCATTGTAAATCTTGCTTTGAATCTTTAAAACTTTTGCATAATAAATGCAAACATACTTTAAAAACAACTTGCATAACAATTGCAAAAATACTTGCAAACATATATATATATATATATATATATAAGCATTTGAAAATTATTTACATCGTGCTATAGGTGAGGTTTGAACTTACCCAGACTATGCTCTAGCATTTTCTATTTTGTTCCTATCTCATTTCTTTTCCTTTCATTTATCGGCTCCTGTATCCTGATTAAATGACAGCCGACTTATTAGTTAACTTTCTTTATTATCAATCCACTCGATTGATAATAAAATATAAACATTAACCATTCTTTCCCTTTTAACTTGACTTGTATACCATCCGTTTACCCTTATCTTTACTTAATTTTGTAACCCACCAGGTTACCTCTTGTTTACTTAAACATCCCTTATTAAATCTCTTGTCACACATGACGGTTACGTTACTTAAAATATTACAAAATATTTTTTATCTAAGAACGTTATGCTAAATCAGAGTGTTCGACTCCGTTCTAACCGTTTCCTTAATTTTACCCTTAACGGGTTTTTCGTCCATTTCGTAACTTAATAAGCTCATTGCTTAACTTTAGTGTTCCATTACTAACATAATACGAAAAAATTACCACTAAGAAACATTTTCCAACATCATGCGTTTCGGGTCCGTTTTGGCCTTTTCATAAAATGACCATTTTGCGCTTAACCTCTTTTCTTTCATTCTTTCATTGCCTAACTTTAAATCCTTAAAACTTAGCATCCATAATACTGTAACTTACTGCCTACAGCAGTATACAAAACCAACATTCTCTAGTGAAAACTCAATTTTCACATAATTTACGGTTTTGGCCCCAATACAAAAATATTTACATTTATGCCCTTGGAACCAAAAATAATCTTTTTAAACCATTAGTCCCCATTTTTCATGAGGAACATTTTTGCTTAAAGTATGATATTCAAAATCCTTTGCAAAAATAACATTTTTACCCTTTAAAAATATTTCTCAATTTCAACAAATTCTTGTAAAATTAAAATCTAACAATCAGTTGAGATTTTTGACGAACTGTTTAAAATATCTAGTAGTTTCATCGAGATCTACAACTTTCATGTTTTAACTTTTTCAAAATTTCCACGTTTAGTGGGACTTTTTGGCTCATTTTTAAAACTATCGAGAAAGAACTTTTTCTTTCAATTTAGTCCTTGGGGCATTTTTGTAAAAATCTATTTATAATCAACATCTCTACCTTTATAGGAGCAGTTTCAACTCTTATTTCAATTATTTTCATAAGAACTTTTTCTTTCAATTTAGTCCTTGGGGCATTTTTGTAAAAATCTATTTATAATCAACATCTCTACCTTTATAGGAGCAGTTTCAACTCTTATTTCAATTATTTTCATGCTAAATCATCATTTTTGCAAACTTAGTACTAAAATTACAAAAATAGTACTTTTTGCAAAAACTATTATTTTGCATCATAAACCAAAATTTCACAACTTCAACATGCCATACATCACATATCCATGAATTTTCATTAAATACATGCCCAAGAACCCACATAGATTCAGAGGAATAAAAATCAAAACAAAAATTACAAAATTTCAAAACTTTGAAATTTAAAACGTACCCAAATAGCACTCTTTTGATTTCAAGCCTTCCAAGGCTCCTTGAACTCCTTCCTAGGCTTCATTTTCATGCAAAAACACCATGAATTAATTTCCCCCTTAAGCCATAAAAATCCCTTGAAAACTTGCTAAAAAGTTTAGGATTTTACCTTAAAACTTGTAAAAATCTTTGAACTTTGCCTTTTGAACTTAAATGGGGTTATTTTTGCAAGGATATGAAGTTGCAAAATTCTTGGGAGAGCCTCAACCATGGCTGCCGTGGCTAGAGGAAGAAGAAGAAGATATTTTTTTGGCAAATTTTAACATTAAATGCTTCCTTATCCAATTGGTGACTCATGGTAATCCATGAGTATACCCCTAGGTGGCACAAGGTGA